>JXCR01141720.1:110298-174138 GCA_002079205.1 Phalaenopsis hybrid cultivar | reverse complement strand
AAACAACATCACATTCATAATAATGAATGAAAACAAATCATCAACGTAAAATTGCTTCTTATCCCAAACACACGAGAAATTATTACATACGGAGAGCGTACGCAGAGCTGCGTGAGCTCTCACATCACAGCCATCCTTTTTAATTTTTTTTTAATAAAAAAAATTGAACCCACTGTTATACAAAGTTTGTTTGGATGAGTTGATGGATGACTGTGATCGGAGAGCGTATGCTTTCCGTATGTAATAATTTTTCCAAACACACAAGCCAACAGCCCGTCACAAATGTAGCGAATATTGGGACAAAGACATGCTTAAGGGCCTTAAGCTCTTTAATGACCGAAAAGTTGTGTAATTGTTCAACAATAGAAACTTTATTAGTTCAAAAATTGAGATAAGTTGTTAAAAAAAAAAAAAAAAAAAAAAAAAATTTTTTTTCCCAACAAATATAATTTTTTTTCAATTTTAAGTATTTTGAGGTTATAAAATTAAATTTATGTATGGCATGATAATATGTATTTTTAAAAAGAATTAATAATGGTCACATTTTTTACGTGATATTAAAGATTTAATTGTTACAAATATAAATATGAAATCTTAGACGGTCGATATGTAAATACATATGACTAGGGTGGAATAAACGTAAATATTCCTAAAAGATTCAAATACATAACACCTCAAACATGATCATTTAAAAAAAAAAAACTAGCGCTTGTTTTTTTTGTTTAAATAATGAAATTAGTGATATTTCGTTCATCATATCAAATTATTAAGAATTTTATAAAAAATAATAAAAAAAAGCATTGAGATTTTATTATAAATTTAATAAGTTGGTGGGAGTTTGCAAAATGTATGAAAGGGAGTGCTAGTTTTGTAAAATGAAAGTTTTGAGCGCTGCTATTTAAGAAAGAAGGTTGTTTCTGGTTGGGGGAAAAAATTTGACTGCGCGAAACGCCGAGTGATGCGTGCGATTTCCAATCAAAAGCCGCCACATAATCTTTGGCGGCCCCACTGCATTAAATAAATATAATAAATTGAAATATATCCACGCTTGACCCATTACCCGGCCCGTGGTGTAACCCGTTTGTACCTTGAAATATAACTCTGATATACCCTTCGTATATCTCCCGCGGTCGCCTGCTACAACCCGCTTGCAACCGGGATATACTAGTCATGTACCTTCCGCGGTACAAGTCCATGTAACACTCTTGTAACCGGAGTATACCCAAGATATATCTTCTGCGGTACAGGTCTATGTAACGCTCTTGTAACCGGAGTATACCCCAACTATACTTTTGTGTGGGTGTAAACTGCCTGAAACCGCGTAAGCAGCTTTGTACTATCGTTGTAACTCGTGATATACCTGACTGTAACTTGATTATAACCTCCATATAACAGACTTTGAAGCCCGTATAGTAGAACAGTGATTGTAACCACATAGATTAGAGATTAAACCCATGTTGTAACTGTCATGTAACGTAGGATTCCCTTCAGTTGCAACCGCGTTTGTACCATAAATGTAACTACGCTGTACATGATTTAAATCGATGAGCATGAAGATGGTATTTAAACAACTAGGTTTACTGTTTCATTGTTCTCTGGCCATTTTCTCATGCAGCTGCAGCTTCGAGCTTTTCGACCTCTTGACCTTGAAGATGGAGTACGACTACAGAGAGTGCCGGTTTATGTTCGACGCAGTGCATGACGCAGAAGGAGAAGATGGACGTTATCCGGACATGACAANCTAGGACACGCAAATATTTTCCGCGAGGGAGAGGGTGGGAAGAGTTTGAGCGCTGGACCGAGCGGAGGAGCCGGCCATCGGATTCGGAGAGATCACTGTTAAGCTCGGAGGCTTAACAATGCCCTAATCATTCCGCGTCAATCCTTTCATTTTCATCCAGTTTAAAATCCGGGAATNTATATATATATATATATATATATTATTACATGATTTTAATTTCTTCACAATCCATATACTCATTGTAAAAGAGAAGAATGTTTTCTTAAATTTGAACTCTTTGTCTCAGAATCTTTTTTTAATTTTCATAAGTTTGCTTTTGAAGTTTATCAATTAGTTTAATTAACTTAGTTCTTTTAACTGCGATTTATGTAGCATGCATTCAATTACTTTAGATTTAAATTTTTTACTTTAGTTCTGTTGTTTAAATTGTGTTTTATATTATAATTGTAAGAATTTATTCAAAAGCATTTCCAACTTTCCTATGGGATCGATATCTAAGACTCCATTATAGCCCTTTATTTCTTAAATGATACATATACTTGCATTATTATTACGGGTTTGGTAGTTTAAAGATTTTCAAAGATAAAATTATTTTTACTAAAGTCATTTTTATTTAGATTTGAATTGCATATTTATTATTAGCATTTTCGTGTGTGTATTTTTTAGTATTGAAAAATATTTATTAAAATAACACATAAAAACAGTGCATCATTCATCCACTGTCTGTTTAATATCTTCTTCAAATTCTAACGGTATATCTTCGATTGCAAGATCAGATGCTTCCTCAGAGACAGGTCCTTTGATGACCACTAGGCAAAAATCTGCGTCATCTAGAGGTTCTAGGCTATTAAACCCCATACCTTCTTTAGAGTTTAGTTTCGTTTGATGTTATTCCACAATTGTTCAAAATGATAAGATTGATCTAATGTCCATTATTTAGGTATCAAACCATTTTGAATAAGTTTTTGAACACATGGAGAATAAAGCTCAGAAGAGATTTCCATTAATTTCATAAGATTTTCTTCTTCATATTTTACATTTATCTTGGAATTAGAAGTAGTAGAACCAAGTCAGAATTTTATAGGTTTTCTATCCTCACCATATACTTCTTTGACCACTAAATTCTCAATTTTTTTATGGAGAAATTGGGTTCAGGGTCATAAAATGTATATAGTGATTGATTCGTTTATACATGGACTCAAATTATTTTTCTTTATCTTCTTTATCAAGAGATATCTTGAATTGTGGTTCTTTTAAAATTATCAACAGTGTATTTTCTTTTTCTTTTTCTTCTTCGGAGTCCAGATAAACTTTGAACTTTGATGATCTCTTCATGTCGATAGTTGGATTTTCCCTCCCTCGTCCTCGTCCTCGTCCCCGACCTCGACCTCGGATGCAAGTTTGATGAGAGTTCTTATATTTCATGGTTATTGAAGAAAAAATTTTGTCAACTTGTTTTCCTTTGTTGTGATCTTTTTCACTCATTTTCTTGTTTTTGTCATTTTCATATACATTTGGTGTTATTACTACATCTCTAGAGAATATCATTTTCTCTATTGGAGCGTAGTATGTGGCCTCTTCATGTACACCGATTTCATGGACTATGAATGGTTGTAAATATCCTGTAATACAACATTCTTGTCCTTTCTATAGATATTTTATGCATTGATGCAATGAAGAGGGAACCATCTTGTGCTCATGAAATCATGGTCTACCAAGTAAGGCATTAAAAGAAGTTTAAGAGTTGATGAAGTGGAATTTTGTCATTTTCACCAAATTGTCCATTTTTAAAAGCAGTGTAATTGATCCAACAGCACATTTTCCTTGTTGGTTGAATTCTCATTACATCATTATATCTCTCGTTAGCTGTCGAGCTTCGATGTCCAAATATATGAGAGTTCTTAGGTACACAATGTTAATTGAGGCACCGGGATCAATAAGCACTCTTGGAAGTGTTGTCTCATTAATATTGACCGTGATATATAATGGATGATTATGTTCAGTTGTTCCGAGGAACAAGTCATTGTCATAGAAAGTTATTTTAGTATGTTCTTCTAATGAGTAAGCCTCATTTGAAGAAGTACTAGCGAGTTGAGCTAAACAAATTTTTGGATCTGAAAGAGCTTTTATCAGTGACTCTCTAATTTCATTGGAAATGATAAGGGTGTCATAGATGCTCAACTTGGTTGGTAATTTTCTTAAATGGGCTAAAACATTATAGTCCACTTTGTTATGAAAACTGTCCTTGTTTTCTTTAGATAATCATTCTTGTACTAGAGGAATGGTTTCTTTTGGTGTCATGATTGATTTTTCTTTTTCTTTTGGAGTCATCCTTGGAGGTAAAATCCATCCACTTCTCAAGTTGATTTCATTTATTTCTTCTGGTGTGTCATTTGACTCTTTTTCCTCTGAGTCAGAGAGTTCCAATTCTATGGAAATTGGTACTCCTTGTAATTTGAGCATTCCAATGTCATCTTCATTTTCATTATTATCAAAACTGTCGATGTCTTGATTGTAATTAAACCCATCCAGATTGTGTATGATTTGAGTATTGTCTACCGGATTGAAATTGGATTGTTCATTTTCAAGGGTAGTTTCAGAAATAGACAAGACGTAAGCATAATTGGAAGTATTTTTATTCATAGTGGAGATAAAGTCAAACATGGTCAATGACTCGAGGGATTTTCTCCCTTTGTCCGAGACAATTATCCTAGTAGATTGTGGAGGAATACAGAAAGTGGAAGATACAAAGGGAACAACAACCCCTATATCTAAGAGACCCCTATATCTAAGAGACCTCTAGCCCTTTTTTATTCTTTTATGTTTCTTTTCTTTTCTTTCCTGGAAGATTTCATTGTCATTGAATCTTGAATGATTTGGAAGTCTGCAATATTCTTCTCAAAAGATTTGTCGTGAGCAGTATTTTCATTGTTGTCATCGTTGGAAGGATCGCTAGGAATAAGTTTATAAACCAAAATCATGTTAACTTAACTTTTTTCATGTTCTTTTAGGTATTCTTTCGGGATTGCTATATTCCCATCTTTGAAGTTGCATTCCAGCCAGTCTTTGAAGATGAAACATTCTTTAATTTTGTGTCTGAGCATCCTCTGATAAGGACTATAATTACATTATCTTTCATATCAACTTCTCTCGGTCTTCTAGCCTCAAACAATTTGAATTTTGGTGTTTTCAACAAACTGCGGAATATATTTCCGACTACTTCTATTTTGAATGGATATTCTTTGTTCATCCACTCAAAAATCAATTTCTTCTCTGTCGGTAATGGGGTTGATTGTTGAAATTGCAGTTGTGATGATGACTGTGATTGTTGTTGATTTATTTTTTTTTCGTTGCTTCTTTTGCTCAGTTTGCACTCACATCACCTGCTTGCCTTTATCTATTGTAAATACATTTCCTAATTTCTTTTCAAATGACTTAATCGATTGTCTTCTCGATCTCTTCTATTACACTCATCTGCTTAGCTTTCTCATGAAGTTTGGCAACTTTGCTAAGTAGTTTTTCAAATGTCTTTATTATGACTCCTTTAAGCATGGATTCTATAGGACCATGAATGTTTTTAATTAGAACTTTAACTGCATATTGTTCCTGAAGTTGTGGTTCACATTTCATGCTGAGATTTCTCCAGCGCAAAATGTAATCCACAAGGGTTTTCCCTGGCTTTGTTTCTCCATAAATAATTCTCCAACCATTATATGATTTTGAGCTCTAGCAAATTGTTGGATGAAGAGATTTTCAAGTTCAACAAATTTCTTAACGGAACCATTGGGAAGTTTTGTATACCATTCAAAAGCAACTCTGGTAATACTGTTAACAAATTGACAGAACAAAAGAGCATCGCTTCCTCTTACGTTGCAGCAGCTTGCTTTGAAATGTGTCAGATGTTGACGAGGATTGCCAGTTCCATCAAACATCTTGAAGAGAGGTGGAAAAAATCCTTTTGGACAGAATCAAATTCCTTTGGATAGGGTCTACCCTCTAGAATTAATGATCCAGCCCTCACCTGAGACATTGTCTCTTTCACTTTTTGTTCCACAAGCTGTATGATTTCTTTTTCTGGAATTCCATTCTGAGTGGAATCTTTTTGTCTTTGAGTGCTTTTCTCAATTTATATTAGTTCTCTTCTGTCATCAAGAATATGTATTGCTTTGGGTCTAATGATTTCATTGATAGGTAGAGTTGTTTGTGATTAATTTTGTAAAGTTGCCATCATTTCTTCGATCTTTTGTTCAAAATGATTGATTTGTTCATATCATTATTGGATAATAACCTATAACCATTTTGTTAGGTTTTATTTGGCTGGCAGAGGTAATTCTCATGATGCGGAAGTGGCTCGTGTATCTACCATGTTTATTTCCGCATATTCCTCACTTGTAGTATTTGAAGATTTTTCTTTTCTCCACGTTGATAATCATTTGATGTCCATTCTCAAATTTTTCAGTCTTTCTTCAAATGTCTTAATAGGAAGTTTTTCACAAATCTTTTCCTGAGAAATATCCATAAAAGTATTCACATCATCAGGGATTCCTTCCAATATCTCACGTGTCCATACATTTGTCTTAACTATTGGAAGAGATGTTATAGGAAGTATATCATCATGGCGTGAGTAGGAATGATCTGCAGCTTTTAACATTTACCCATTATCTTTTATTTTAGCTGATGTCTCTTTTGCCTCCAAGATTAATTAATCTTGTCTAGTTCTGTCCCTTGAGATAGTCATATCTTCCACTCTTGGTCCCAAACAAAGTTTAACAGGTACCCAAATATACTGACTCTCTGATGAGAATTGTTGGTTGGTTTCTTGATAAGCAAGAAGCTTCTTTTTCATGGATGTAGAGACTACACATCCCATTTTGTCCAAAATTTGAGAGATCAAACATCTTTCTTTTTGTGCAAGTCATTTGAACACAGAATATATAGTTTGTATTAAAGAGGAACTTTCTTTTTGGAAAGATTGGAATGCATTATCTTCATACTCAATGGGTACTGGATAAAACATATTCTTCTCTAAAGAAGATGTGTTCCCAAAAACACTTTCCTCACATTCAGATGCTTCAAGATTGTTGATCTCATTTCATTTATTCTTCCTTTAAGAGAATGAGTACTATTTCTTTGTTGAGTTCATGTTAATGGAACACTCTTGGAACAAGATCCATCTTCATATATAGATTGTGTGAAAATCTTCAACATAAAATTTCTCTCCTTTTTGATTAATTTCTTCCTCCATTTTCTCAAAAGTCAATTGTTCTACAAGAAATTCTTGAGGTAGATCTTCTTCAAAAAGGAGAAAATCTTTATAGGGATTTATGCTAAACTCCTTGAAGGGTTTTGTAATGAGTTGGGAAGGACTATTCATCATAAATTCAGTTTCATCAAACAACCCAAAATCATTTTGGTAAAGACAAGTATCTTCATTGATAGACGTATTAATATCTTGAAAATAGGAAAAGACCGAGTCCAAAAAATTCATTGTTGTTTTCTAAAAAATTCAGAAAGACGATATGTCAAAATATATTATAGACTCATTCTGTAAACTGAGAATTTATTATGTTATGTCATTTTTGTCTTGTCATTATGGAATGTTTGTCATGGAATGTCTGTCATAGATTTCATGGAATGTATATCACAAAATGTCTACCATAGATGTCATAGAATGTCTGTTACAGATATCATGGAATGTCTATCATATAATGGAATGTCTGTTATAGATGTCATGGAATGTATGTTACAAATAACTCTTATAATTAAAGAGTTAAAATTAAGAAAGATAATTCTATCTGTCAAAAGATGGAATATCTTTGAATGAAGAATGAATGATTTAACGAGAGATGAGGAGAGAGGAGAGTCTCCAACGGAGTTTCCACTCTCTTGGTGGCAACGGACAACATGCACTCCGGCAGCCGACAAGAGCTATCTAGACAATACATTCAGAGGCTCCATAAATGATGCTACTATCTAATAGATGAGTGTTGCACTATAGGAGGATTGAAAGATCCAAAAGACAAGGAAAAAGAAAAAAAAGTTTACTGGAACTGAAAAATTTACAAGATGAAAATCAGGTTTCAGCTGGTGGGGGCTCAGTTAATTGATGTTGGATACCCTCTCTAGAACTAGGAGAAGGGGCAAACACACCTATAATGATTAACCTCATCTATTGGAATGTTAGGGGACTGGCTCATCCTAGGTCCCTTAATAGACTCCTCAACCTTAATATGATGTATAAATTTTGGTTTATTGCTATTCTTGAACTTATGGTCACTCAAAACCCCCATAAAACTACTAGAAAGTTCCCTGAATTCCAATACTACTTTAACTTTAACAATAAAATATGGTTGCTTTACAGACAAGAGGTGCATTAGCAGATTCTTGTTGATCAACCCCAATTTATACATCTATCTTTTAATTTTGCTGGTACTTTTGGTCATGCTTCCTTCATATATGCTGGTTTTTCTCCTTCTACTAGGAAAGAATTATGCAATGAGCTTATATTGATCAACCAATCAATGTCTACTAAATGGATAGTAGGTGGGGATTTTAATTATTTGGCTTCCCCTTTTGAGAAATCTTATGGGAGGCCTTCTGACATCAATTCCATGACTCTTTTTAATGTTAATATCCATCTGGCTGGTCTACATGATTTTGGTTTCTTTGGGCTCAATTATACTTGGAGAAAAGGTAACCTGTAGGAAAGATTGGATAAAATGTTAGTTAATGATGCTTGGCTGACTAAGTTCATTCACACTTCCGTGTTGCAGTTATCTTTGGTTGGTTCTAACCACAGACCCCTCATCATCTCACTTATTGGTTCTCCCAGTAATAAAAAATCATCATTTAGATATTTTAATGTGTGGTCCTCCTATCATGATTTCTTAAATCTAGTTACCCTCATCTAAAAAGGCTATCATACTGACAATCCCTAGATCAGACTTTAAGTTCTACAGAAAAAATTGGGTAAGCATCTAAAGCACTAGAATTGGACTATTTTTGGCAATGTGCATACTAGAGTTGAAGAAGGCAAGAAACTTGTCTTAAGACTGGAAAAGCAATTTGCATCTAATCTTACCTTTAAAGTAGATTTGTTTTCAGCTAATGAGGATCTTCTTAATGCCATTACTCTTTAGGAGAAACTGTTACTACAAAAAGATTCATCGAACAAATTCTGGGAGGGGGACAAAAACTCAAAATACTTTCATGTCTGTATAAATTACAGAAGAAAGTGTAACACCATTCATAAAATTCAAGACTCTTTGGGGGAATTGGCTTAGTACCCCTGAAAACATTTCTTCTAGTGCAGTTAGTCATTTCCAAGATTTCCTCCTGATAGCAGAATCTCTATTAATGACTCTCTCTTCTCTCCTGATAAATAGTATATTAGTAGTTTGAATCTTACAAGCATCCCTCGAGAAGAAGAAATTAGAACTACCTTAAACTTCAGTGACATCAACAAAGTTGTTGATCCTGATGGCTATTCTGTGGATTTTACAAAAATGCAAAGCATATTGTTAAACAAGACATCATTGGAGCAGTACCGTGTTTTTTTTAGGGGGATGAATTCTCCTAAAAATTTCACAGCCTCTATCATTAATCTCATTCCCAAGGAAAAGAATTGTAAGAAATGGGACCAATTATGGCCAATCATTCTTACTAATGTGGTTACCAAAATCATCAGCAAGGTTCTAGAGTTCAGGCTTCAGCCACATTTAACTCTTCTGATATGCTCTAACCAAACTACATTCATTCAAGGCAACATTATTGTGGAAAATGTATTGTTAGTTTAGGAAATGATCCTTGAGCAGTTGTAGAGGGGGTAATGTAATTTTTAAACTTGACATCAAAAAAGCTTATGACACATTTCAATGGGGCTTTATTAAGGAAGTGCTTTCGGCAAGGGGTTTCTCCACTATTTCACCACCTTGATTAACATATGGCTTACCAACAACTCTCACTCCATTATTATTAATAGGCAAACACATGGTTTCTTTAACTCCTCTAGAGGAATCAAACAAGGTGATCCCCTCTCCCCAACAATTTTCATCCTAGTTTTTGACTACTTATCCAAATTGCTGAACCAACTATCTCAAAGGCCCCCTCATATTCAATTTAATCAAAAATTAAATTTTCATGTCACTCATCTCTCTTATGTTGATCATATCATAATGTTCTCTAAAGCAACTAAAACTGCTATCAAAATGGACTAACAAAGTCTTCAGAAGTTCCAATTTTGCTCAGGGATGAAATTCAACACAAAGAAATGCATCATATTGTTAAGTAAATAGGTAAAGACCCTTGTTAAACATTGGATTTCAAGCTACGCTAGTTTAAGCACAAGCATGACTCCTGAAGTACCTAGGTGTGCAATTACTCAAGGGAAGAGCCAGATAAACCAAATTTGATGAGGAAGTCACAAAAAATCATGATCAACTTAGTTGCTAGACCAATTCTTTCCACCCTAATAGAGGGCTGATTACTCTTTTAAGATATGTTATGTCTGCATTCCCTTCTTATTTCTTGCAAATCACTACCATGAAGAAAAGCACTCAACTATTGTTGGATATGTGTTTCAACAGGTTTCTTTGGTCTGAGCAAAGGAAACATGTACAAAGGACTAGCTGACATAAGGTGTGTAAGCCTCTTCATGCTGGGGGACTGGGTTTCAAAAGCTTCAACCACCTAAAACACAAATTTTTGCAAACTCTGGATTCAATTTAGATCTTAATCTTCTTTTTGGGCAAGATTTATGAGGGAAAAATACTATAGGGATCAGCACCCTTCCTTAGTTTTCAATAGGCTGGGGGATTCTATAATCAGGTCTAATATGCTTAAAGTGAAATCCAAGGTAGAACAATTATTCATTTGGGAATTCAGAGAAGGTGAAATCAACTTCTGGTTAGATATTTGGACTTTGGAGGGGAAGCTGGCTGATTCTCACCACTCACCCACTATTTTGAAGCTCAAATTTTCTGGCTGTTGGGAAAATAGAAATTGGAACATCCAAGCTTTGCATGATATCTTAGATAGCTCTCATGTCAGTAGGATATTAAAGATTCCTGTTGAAACATCAAAGAGTGATAGAATTATCATCAAGAAGAACTTCTCTCAACGTGTTTCTGCTTACATTTACAATAACAGTGACCATGGGCAGAAGGTTTTGTGGGTAAACATGTTTGGGAAAAATTCTTGCCCTCCTCCATGTCTTTCTTCTGTTGGAGATTATTTTCAAAGTTGCTTCCTACGGATGACATACTTAAGCTTAAAGGACTTCAGGGGCCTTCCTGATGTGTGCTATGTAAATAAGCTAAGAAGTCTCACAATTGCTTATTCTTTAGTTGCCTTTTTGTCTAGAATGTCTGTCATTTTGTCTTGAACCACTTTACCTTCAACACTTTGACCCTCTCATGGCAACATTTCCATAATTGTTGGATAGAATGACAACAGATCAATCTCTCAACCATTTCCTATTTGGGTGCCTGGTTTGTTTGGATGGCTATGAACTAATATAAGCATGAGAAGAAACTTCTGGACTTTAAGTTTAATGCAAATCACTGTATATTGCACCTCGCCAAACTTATCAAACTTAAAATTTTCCCTAATATTTTTTCTCAGATTGAGAGTAGCCTGCCCTAAGTTTCAAACAGTAGACTGGTTCATTGGCAGAGAACTAGATTGGACTGGATTAAAGTGAATACAGATGGAAGCTTCCTCAACTCAGATGCTTGTATAAGTGGTGTTTTCAGGGACTGATAGGGCAAATTTCTACTGTATTTCCAATCTCTTACTGTAGGCGTGGATGCATTAGAGGCTAAAACTATTGCAGTGTACTGAGCTCTTCTTATTGCTATTAGGGGCCACTTCCAGCAGGTGATTATTGAATCTGACTCCCAAATTCTAGTTAACATACTCAAGAATCACTTGGCTTGCCCTTGGAATTTGCTGATTTGGAGAAAATAAATCAAACACTTGACAACCAACCTTACAACAATAAATATCTTTTTACATAAAAAAGGTAATATGTCGGCCAATTGGTTGGCCAAGGCAGGTTTACCCACAGAAACCTCTGTAAGTAGCAAAGTTTTGTCTCCCTTTCTCTCTTTGTTGTGAGATGGGGACCTTTTGGGTCTTCCTTACTTTAGAGCTTTGTAATCACTCATATTTTGACCAATGATTTCACCTCTTATTTATTGGTACACCTGTATCCATGAATGTGAGGCTTCTTCTTTATATATATATATATATATATATATATATATGTGTGTGTGTGTGTGTGTGTGTGTGTGTNTGTGTGTGTGTGTGTGTGTGTGTGTGTGTGTGTGTGTGTGTGTGTGTGTGTGTGTGTGTGTGTGTGTGTGTGTGTGAGCGTGCGTGTGGATGTGTGTCTCTATGTGTCTATGTGTGTATGTATGTATATATAATGTTGCATCATTTCATGCCAATAGGAACTATACTTTTTTTTCCTATCTGAATAGCCTCATGACTTAACATTCACTTTAGTGATTGTCTAGAATGCATATGAAATTTAATGTTTATCATGGCCCATACAAGATTATAAGTCAACGTCTAATAGTTTTGGCTTTTGAGGTCGAGCTATCATTTCCATTTTTCTTCCATAAGGGTACCTTATCAAACTTTGAGAATGGTAAGTCCTATTCATACCATTTTCTTCTGGATAGAGTCATAGGATTCTTTGTCAATTTCTTTCATTAGCTTAGGATCTATAAAATTTTCTTAAATGACAAAATTTATTAATTGTCGATATCATGACTCACAATAATGAATCCATGAAATCTTGATTGAGTTATGTCTATAAAACATAAATTTCTTACATATCTTTGTACCTCCTTTAAGCCTATGCTATCATTCTGATATATTTTTTGATGTCATTAGTAGACTCTTATTATTAAGATGTGATTGCCTATTGAGTATTCTCAAGGTGTAAATAATCAAATGAATATATTCCTAAAAATATATAATAATAAAATTTGATCTCTAGCTATACATAAAAGATATTTATGGGTTTTTCTTTAGATTTGGATGAAGACAGTCGGTCCTTTTTCATTTGGTCATTCATCTCTAACTTAACTTATAAATATTACCCTATGAAAATCTTTCTATACTTATTTTCATTATATTCATATTTTTTTCTTTATTTTCCCACCTCCTTTCATAATCTCTAATTTTGATGAAGCGAATAATTGAGACTCAAAATATATAAATATTACATAAACGTAGCAAAAAAATAGGCAAACAAAACCATTCTANAATAGATCTTGTGGAATCATATTGAATATTTGACAATACATTCCGTACCTTGCTAAAAAACCGATCCTTGGTAAAATTTGGATTTAGCAAATATGGATGTCTTAGATTTAGTAAATCCACATGTCCAACATATTTAGAAGATTTTTCAAAAAGAATGCATGAAGGGTGTTGGAGAAAGATGAGCGCTTCATGCAGAGAGGGGAGAGAGGGGAGCGAGGATTATATTTGGTAGCTTCTAGCTCTATGCCACGAATTGTGTGCTTATGATGAGTTTTTGTGGTAAAGTTTTGGAGAGAGGAAGAGGGAATTAATGGAGAGGATGGGGAGAAGAATAGTTAAATATTATAATAAATTTATATTAAAATTTAGATTAAATTTACTTACAATAAATGTTAATCAAGCAATAAAAAATAATTAAAAGTTATTATAATCTATTAATGTTAAATTATATTAATATTTTAGGTAAATTATGTTGTTATAATTTTTTTAAGAATTTAAATTAATATTAATGATAATTCATAAAAGAAATTACATATAAATAATCTATCTAAGAAAGCAAATGAACCTTAACAATTAATTGAAATTAATAAAAAATATTAAAAAAACCATATATGTGTAATTTACTAATCAAATATAAGTTTTAACTTAATAAATTGCTAATTAATAAATAATTAAGTTTCCATTTATAATAATTTTATGAGTAATAATTAATATTCAATTAACTATTAAATAATAAATAATTGACATACCATTTTGCATTAATTATAATTTAATTGCTTTAGTTATAATTGATGTAGGTTATTGAATAGTTAATTAATAATTAATTAATAATCATGAAAGTCTTGATTAGTATTCAGTTAGTTTTGTAAACTCTAATTAACTATTAATTATCTGAATAATTAGCTAAAATATTAATGATTGAATATTAAAATACTTAGGTATTATGTATATGCAATAGACATAGGATTGATTAAATGGATATCTCCTTGTATTCACATATTTTCATTCCAACATATTTATTAAATATTATTATATAAAATTTTTTTGCAGCTAACAATCATAAATCCTCTAAAAAGATTGTCAAAAAGGTTTGCGCAATTTAATTATGTTTAATTTATATCATGCCA
Source organism: Phalaenopsis hybrid cultivar (assembly GCA_002079205.1). Classification (NCBI taxonomy): domain Eukaryota; kingdom Viridiplantae; phylum Streptophyta; class Magnoliopsida; order Asparagales; family Orchidaceae; genus Phalaenopsis; species Phalaenopsis hybrid cultivar. Next base: position 159,996 of record JXCR01141720.1, on the reverse strand, counting down.
AATAATTTTTAAAATTTAATCACCCTGGGATTTATACAATTTGGATTTAAGTTATTTTCGAAATTCCTTGAATTAAATCCCAAAAAAACTGCCAAACATTCAATATGACGCAAATCAAATAGCCCTTGTGGTAATATGGAGCTCTGAACAATTGATCCTGCAAGATAACCCGGAGGCAGCAACGTACTGTGATTCGCTTTCCACATCACTGAACCCTAGTTGTTTTCGTTCGTAACTATTNAATTTCCTTGAATTAAATCCCAAAAAAACTGCCAAACAGCCCTTAAAATCACTCGCAAATCAAATAGCCCTTAAAATCACTCGCAAATCAAATAGCCCTTGTGGTAATATGGAGCTCTGAACATTTGATACTGCAAGATAACCCGGAGGCAGCAACGTACTGTTATTCGAGGAAGGCAGCACGTACTGTGATTCGCTTTCCACATCACTGAACCCTAGTTGTTTTCGATCGTAACCATTGTGATATTCAGGTAGTGGGAGGATGGCAATGGCTTCGGGCACAACCAGTTCATGTTTGCACGATGCTACTGGAATCAGAGATCCCAGGAGTTCGTTAAGGTATGTNCGTAGTGTTATTCGAGGAAGGCAGCACGTACTGTGATTCGCTTTCCACATCACTGAACCCTAGTTGTTTTCGTTCGTAACCATCCTGATATTCAGGTAGTGGGAGGATGGCAATGGCTTCGGGCACCACCAGTTCATGTTTGCACGATGCTACTGGAATCAGAGATCCCAGGAGTTCGTTAAGGTATGCTTTTTCAGATTTTCCGAGGAGTTAATCTGCCGAACCATCTGGTTTTATTTTTGATTCTTTGCAGCTGCAAAACGAAGGTTTTTAATAGCTTGAAACCCCTACCCGCTGGTAAACCACTATTCATGCTCTTGGGTATCAGTTCTTTGGTTCCATGCGTAATTTCCTTCTTTTTTTCATACAGAAACTTTTCTTGTTTTTTTTTTGTCATGTTTTCTAGGTATTTTCTGCCCGAAAAAATCGAATATCAACGCTGATTTTCACCACAGGGTTCATCAGATGATATCGTTAAGGTAATGTGGTCAGAAGCCAAGAATCTAGCATTGCTTGCACATGTTTATGAATTCAATAAGGGGTTATATCTCCTTGAAGCATTATAATTGTAGTCAATTTTCTCGTCCACTATATGGATGCTTTTTTTTCTTGAAAACCTTGGTAAAAGATGAATACTCTATTTGTTTTATAGCTGTAATTTTATATATTTCTCAATGAATTGAATTGTCAAGCTGCCTTCCTGCATACCTTATTTGGCAGAAAGTTAATGCTCTATTTAAGTGCCATTCTTTCCTTGTTACCCTGATTCAAGACTGTTAGTTCATAAATTTAGTAAAAGAGAGAAAATAAAGTTTGGTATTTGTGCATTTCTTCGCTTGAACTGAAATCTCTGAGATACTGCGGCTTTGTGCTATTTTGTCTACACATGGTATCAAATGCGCCATACCCAAGTTCCAGAATTTAATCAAATTAACTTTCATAGAACACAGTTTTCAGTTCAGGCTACCAAGTATTGCATAAGATGGCTTTCTTCATTCTACCATATATGTCTGTGATGCTTTAAGGTTTTTTAATTATATCCGCAATGATTCCAGAAGCTTTTAGCAATTTTCTTTCATTTAGTTTATTTTTACTATATGCATCTTGACTAATCCNCGCTGGTAAACCACTATTCATGTTCTTGGGTATCAGTTCTTTGGTTCCACGCGTAATTTCCTTCTTTTTTTCCTACAGAAACTTTTCTTGTTTTCTGTGTCATGTTTTCTAGGTATTTTCTGCCCGAAAAAATTNCGCTGGTAAACCACTATTCATGTTCTTGGGTATCAGTTCTTTGGTTCCACGCGTAATTTCCTTCTTTTTTTCATACAGAAACTTTTCTTGTTTTCTGTGTCATGTTCTAGGTATTTTCTGCCCGAAAAAATTGAATATCAACGCTGATTTTCATCACAGGGTTCATCAGATGATATCGTTAAGGTAATGTGGTCAGAAGCCAAGAATCTAGCATTGCTTGCACATGTTTATGAATTCAATAAGGGGTTATATCTCCTTGAAGCATTATAATTGTAGTCAATTTTCTCGTCCACTATATGGATACTTTTTTTCTTGAAAACCATGGCAAAAAATGGATACTCTATTTGTTTTATAGCTGTAATGTTATCTATTTCTCAATGAATTGAATTGTCAAGCTGCCTTTCTGCATACCTTATTTGGCAGAAAGCTAATGCTCTATTTAAGTGCCATTCTTTCCTTGTTACCCTGATTCAAGACTGTTAGTTCATAAATTTAGTAAAAGAGAGAAAATAAAGTTTGGTATTTTATGCTTTTCTTTGCTTGAACTGAAATCTTTGAGATACTCCGGCTTTGTGGTATTTTGTCTACACATGGTATCAAATGCGCCATACCCAAGATCCAGAATTTAAACAAATTAACTTTCATAGAACACGGTTTTCAGTTCAGGCTACCAAGTATTGCATAAGATGGCTTTCTTCATTCTACCATATATGTCTGTGATGCTTTAAGGTTTTTTAATTATATCCGCAATGATTCGAGAAGCTTTTATCAATTTTCTTTCATTTAGTTTATTTTTACCATATGCATCTTGACTAATCCGTTTGGTCATTTAAGTAACGAATTTGCTACATTTATGTTTTAGTAGCGGGTAAATGCGCTTTTGACATCTGATTTGACTTGAGGATTACAATGAATTTGGATGTTGAGATGGCAAATTCAACTAGGAGAAGAGGATCAGGGTTAAAAATTATGTTTGTAAGATTGTGCTATTTAAGAGCTGTATACTCTTAATTGTCAGATTTTGTGAGCGAATAGGACTTTTTTTTTTGGGTTTTCTCTTGTCTATAGTTCTTATGGTTTTTTTTTACTTCTCCCTTGGTGAGTCTTTTTCTCGGAGGACTTTATTTTGAACAATTCATTCCTTCCTCTACTTACTTAGCTGTTGCGCTCACAACCAGGAAGGTGATGCCTCGTGTTAGGAAATGACTTTAAGAAGTCTCGTTATAATAGATATTCCGAATCAATGAGGTAATATTATCCTAATCACTTAGCTGTTGCACTCACAACTAGGAAGGTAATGCCTCGTGTTAGGAAATGAATTTAAGAAGTCTCGTTATTATAGATATTCCAAATCGATGAGGTAAAGATTCATGTCATGATATCTTAAATCTACTGACATTGGAGAGGCATTGGAAATTTATATTCATGCCGACGGATTGAAAATTTGAAAATTCGGCTATCGTGAACACTTCCTTCCCAGCCAGCCATCATAAATGTAAAACACATTAATATCACAAACTGCTAAGATATTCTGTGTGACAGCCCCACATTGTCCGATAGATGCGATCTTCTCCGAATCGCCCACACGTGCATCCACATGCGTGTCATCAATTGCTCAAATGCAATCCTATTTTAAAAAGTTATTAGTATATTTTTTTGTAATATAGTACTATTAGAACAAGTACTATATCAAATGAGCTTAATTTATTAGAATTAAATGATAATATGACACTCATTAGGACGCAATGGAGAAAAGGATTCATGTAGCCGACCCCAATTAGTGGGATAATGTTTTTTGTTGCTGTTGTTGTATAGTATTGTTAGAACAAGGAAACATATCAATTGAAGAGCAACGTGTATCTCAGATCACTATGGATTTCTCGCGGTATTTGCGCAAAAGCGGTGCCTAGTAGTTTGATAAATTCAGTTGACAATTTCACCAACTAGTTAACACTGACATCAAAATATTTGTTAATCGTCTTAGTGGAGTGTTGAAAAAGCTCAGAAGTAGCACGATTTGACTTAATTTGTGACATAATAAACAGTGTCGTGTTTATAACTTCCCAGATCTTATTAAACATGATGATCTATGCAACCAACATTGTCCGTAATAATCTCCATTAAATGCTTATCTAGATTGAATAAGAGGAAATTAAAATGCAATTATTGTTCTAACAAGTAAATTGATATATTTGCAACAGTTCAAAACAATTTTTACTGGATATATTTTCAAAGGAATCAACACTACTCATAATTCTCTTTATAAAATGCTTTCCCAATTTGAAGGAAAAAAAGAAAAGAGAAATACAATTACTAATCTAACATTTAAACTGAGATATTTGCAATAGCTCAATCCAAATTCTTATGAATATATTTTAAAAAGCACCAACAGTGTTTGTAATACTCTTCATAGAATGCTATTCCAGATTGAAGGAGAGGAAAAGAAAATACAATTACTGATGTAACGTTTAAACTGAGATAGTTGCAATAGTTCAAAAATTTTTTTGGATATATTTTAAAAAGAACCAATGATGCTCGTAAATAAAATGCTTTTTCAGATTGAAAAAGAGGAAAGATAATTGCAATTACTGATCTAACAAGTAAACTAAGATATTTGCAACTGTTTAAAATAATTTTTCATGGATATATTTTCAAAAGAACCCACAGTGCTCGTAATACTTTTCATAAAATATTTTTTTGTATAGAAGAGAAGGAAATAGAAATGCAATTACTGATCTAACAAGTAAACTGAGATATTTGCAACAGTTTAAAATAATTTTTCCTTGAAATTTTTTCAAAAGGACCAACAATGCTCATAATTTTCTCTGTAAAATTCTTTCCCTGTTTGAAGAAGAAAAATAAATGCAATTACTGATCTAATATCTAAACTGAGATATTTGTAAGAGCTCGAATCAAATTCTCATGGATATATTTTAAATAGAACCAAGAGTGCTTATAATATTCTCCATAAAATTCATTTTTCAGATTGAAGAAGAGGAAAAAAAATGCAATTACTTATTAAACATGCAAACCGAGACATTTGCAATCACTCAACAATTTTCTCTGGTTATTTTTTCAAAAGAACAACAACAACAACAACAAAGCCTTAATCCCACTACGTAGGGTCGGCTACCTGAATAACGAAACAACAACAACAACAAAGCCTTAATCCCACTACGTGGGGTCGGCTACATGAATCCTTTTTCACAACAACAACAACAAAGCCTTAAGCCCACTACGTGGGGTCGGCCACATGAATCCTTTTTCTCTAACAACAACAAAGCCTTAATCCCACTACGTGGGGTCGGCCACATGAATCCTTTTTCTCCATGCAACAACAACAAAGCCTTACTCCCACTACGTAGGGTCGGCTACATGAATCCTTTTTCTCCATTGAACAACAAAGCCTTAATCCCTCTACGTGGGGCCGGCCACATGAATCCTTTTTCTCTATTGCGTCTTTGAACAAAAACAACAACAACAAAGCCTTAATCCCACTAATGGGGTTGGCTACATGAATCATTTTTCTCCATTGAGTCAACAACAACAAAGCCTTAATCCCACTGTGTGGGGTCGGCTACATGAATCCTTTTTCTCCATTGTGTCCTATTTAGGTCATATTTTCATTTAGTTCTAATAAATTAAGATCATTTTTTATACAATAAGCCCAAGTCTTTCTACGTCTACCTCTGCCTTTCTTAACATCATTTGAATCTAAAACATCTACTCGCCTAATCGGATCATCAAATGGTCGACGTTAAATGTGACCAAACCATCTAAGACGACTCTCTAATTTTGTCCGTCACAGGAGTTACACCAACCTTATCACGAATATATTCAATTCGCATTTTGTCTCTAAGTGTAAAGCAACTTATCAACCTAATCATTCTCATCCGACAACACTTAACTTAGCATTATGCTTCTCTTTTAAAGGCCAATATTCAGCGCCATAANTTTTCAATTTTTTTTTAAAGAATCGACTCTCATCTTCTCTACCTCTAAAGCTATTTGGGCGTAGTGCTTTCGTTCGCATTCATCTTTTTGAAAAACTTAAACCATAAGCTAAAAAATGTGTGTTTGTGGGTCATGCTTCTATCTAAACAGGGGTATAAATGTTTTAATCCCAACTTTAAAAAAATGTATGTTATCATAGACGTCATTTTTTTTAATTACAATCATTTTTTTCATCTTATATTTAAGGGAGGGAACAACATAATGATTTTTCTACTGAGTTTCTGGATTTTATTCAAAACGAAGACTCCCTGAAGAGTATATCCTCAACGTTGAGTGTTCAACCTGAAAATTCAAACGATATTATATCAGGAGAGAGTGTGTCGAGTTCTTACGATATTAAAAATCCTAAAATGCCATCTCTTGATTTTCATAACAAAGAACAAAATAAGAAATAAAATTACGACAGGGATACTATTTGATATTATCTACTAGCGGCAGAGGACAACTCAAAAGAAAATGTCGATAAATCTATTGCACTGCCTAGAATCTACAAACCCACTTGGTAATGTCATCGCTATTCTTTTACCCCATGTTTAATCCACTTCATCTTTGAGTTCTGAGTCTTCTAGTCCCGAATCTGAACCTAGTTCAAGTCCCGAGTTTAATGAGTTTAGCCTTTTCATTGGGAAAAAGTATTGCACCCAACATCTATTGTCCCATTATGTGCCGTATGAAAACCTCTCGTTCATTTTTTACGTTTTTACCTCATAATTGTCTTGTATGAAGATTCCTAGTACCGTGCAAGTTGCTCTGAAAGTTCCTAAGTGAAAGGAGACTATTTTTTAGTAGATGAAAACTTTTGAAAAAAATGACATGTGGGAATTTGTTAATCTAACTAGATGAAATAAAATTGTTGGGTGCAAATGGATGTTTACATGCAAGTATAATTCTGATGACTCTATTGTCTTGGGATTCACTTAGTTCTATGATATTGATTCTTTAGAGGCATTCGTACTAATCGCAAAATTGAACTCTGTAAGGGTTTTTTTTGTTACGTACAAATAATCCTGAACTGGCCCTACAACAGTTGGTTATAAATAATGATTTTCTCAATGAGAATTTGGAGGAAGAAGTGTATATGGATGCACCTCTGGGATTTAATGAAAAGTTTGACACAATTGTGTGTAAATTAAAAAAAAATCCTTATACAGGTTGATGCAATTACTGAGAGCATCATTTGAAAAATTAATAGTATTTGTTAAAGGTTGGTGGTATACTCAAGGGCAGGGAGATCATATGTTATTCTTTAGACATTCAAACAATGGGAATATAGTCATACTGATTGTTTATGTGGATGATATTATTCTGACTGAAAATGATGCATATGAGATGAATTATTTAAAGATTTTCCTATTAGCTGTTTTTTGAGACCAGAGATTTAGAATCTCTGAGTTATTTCCTTGCACAAAGGTTGCTCGATCGAAGAAATGAATTCTTGTCTCCTAACAAAAGTATGTTGTTAATCTTCTCAAAAAAAATTGGATGAGTGGGTGTAGACCTGTCGATTTTCCAATTGATCCCAATCAGAAACTCAGAGATGGGAAGGAAGGTGATACAGTGAATATAGTGAATATTATTAGATATACAAAATTAGTGGGGAAGCTGATATACTTATCACATATACGACCATAAATTACTTTTTCTATGAATATAGTAAGTCAATTTATGCATTTTTCCTATGAGAAACACTTTGAAACAGTCAACGAACTTATACTAGATAAATACTCATTCTTTCAGAACACCATAGAAAAGAGCATTAAGGCATACACTGATGCAGATTGGGCAGGTTCGGTTATTGATGGAACAACTTCTGAATACTACACCTATGTGTGTGGAAACCTGGTTACATGGAGAAATAAGAAACAAAATGTGTTTGTATGGAATAATGTTGAGGCATAATATATGGCCATGTTTGATGGGGTATATGAGATGTTATGGTTGAAAAGAATTTTTGAGGTGTTGTAGATCCTAATAAGCATGCCAATGAAGTTTTACTCAGTGTTATCAAAGTGCAAAGCGCAATGCAATATGCATGACTTTATTTTTTCTTGAAAGCATAAGGCGCAGAGTGAAACAACATATTTAACAACCAAAGCACTAATAAGTTGTATACAATTAGCAATGTATAAATGCATTTATGAGCGATTATAAAACATAAAATATGATTTAAAAAGTTAATATACAAATGAAAAGAATTTAGTGTAATACTTAACTTGAAGACTAATATTTAAAAAAAATACTTATAGTTCACCGCAATAATTAAAATCTAAAACATTGCCAAAAGAAATCATATATCGCTATAAAATCTAAATTTTAAACTATAAATAAAATAATAAAATCTCAGATTTCATAAAATAAAATAAAATAAAATCAGTTGTTTTCATCATCTCTTTCATTCAGATAATCTCTATTTCCTTCAGGTAAAATTTCTTCATCTTCAATTTTTCTTTCTTTTTCCTCTACCGCTTCTTCTGAATAATTTTTTTTCTTTTCTATCTAGCACAGAAGAAGCAAATACATGTCACGATGAACTCATCATCATCGTAGATGGTCCCCCCATTTTTTTGCACCAAATCTTACATACCAGCTTCGATTGACTTCTTCTGAAGCCTCTTCAATTTGTTTCCAAATAAGATCTTCATCATGAAATTGTTGCCCACCAACACCCTCCATTTCTCTAATCAATCACTCACAATTTTTGTTAATTGAATCCAAACTAACTAGATCAATCCAAACTAATTGTTCATATCTAAATTATTTTTTCATACACAAATAAATTTATAATTACAATTTGCACATTTCATATATTTTATAAATATGATATGAAATATATGAATAAAAACTAACATAAGGTATTTACTTGCAGGCTGCTTACGGGTTTGATCGAAGGGCGGGTTTGTCAAGGTTCCTAGCGTCTTGCTCCCTTGCTATCAGTTAAAATTGATTTTTTCTTTCTAAAAATTGATGGGGGGCATATGGATGCTCTTGCTGGAAATTATAGGAGGATGTACCTTAGTGTATGCTTTTCGTTGATGACATCCTTAAGACTAGAGAAAAAGCTCAAGAAAACTTGCAGTATGGAGGTCTACATTAGAGTCTAAAAGCTTTCATTTGAGTAGTCCTAAAACTAGAATGTAATTTTAGTGGTAGTAGATCTGTTAGAGTTGTAACTTTGGGTGTGAAGCTTTAGATATTTGGGATCTATTGCCCAGTGATGGTGTTAAAGATGGGGATGTTATTAGTAGAATTCAAGTTGTTTGGTTGAAGTGGAGGAATGCTTCTGGCGTATTGTGTGATAGAAAAGTACTGCTTAGATTGAAAGCAAAATTTTATAAGATGGTATGAATTGCAATGCTTTATGGAGTAGAATGTTGGTCTTTAAAAGAGAAGCATAAAATTAAGTGTTGCCGAGATGAGAATTCTTAGGTAGATGAGTGGCTTTACACTTAGAGTTAAAATGTGAAATGAATATATCAGTGATTGGGTTGTTGTAGATCCGGTGGAGAACAAAATTAGAGAGAGCCGTTTTAGGGTGTGTTTGGGATAGCTTTTTGGATCATGGTCGGATAAAAACTCAATTCTGTATTGTTTGAATAACACTTTTCGTGGCCACAATTCTCAACCGCATTTTGTGGTATAATAAAGATGCAAACCCGTCTAGTCTCCCGAGTCCGCAACGTTCACATTAAAATTTCTTTTCCTGCCCCAAAACCTCCTTGGGTTTCCCGCTTCTTTGTCTAAAACCCTTGACCACGAAACCCTTTCGCTTCCTTATTTATCGCCTGGGTTTCCTCCCCTCTCAGTTTCACTCAAAATCATTGCTCTCTCCACGCCTTAGTCTTTGAGTCCGACATCCTCTCACCATTTGCCTTACTATAACATAATCTTGATGCCTGGCATAGTTTCTCTCTCTGTACTTGTGTTTACCAAATTTTCTCTTTTTTTTTTCTTCTTACGCTTTCAAAATTGGCGAACCCCTTATTTATCGATCAATCTGTCAAAATTTTGCATGACGGTGTTACAACCATGATAGCGAATGGCATGGCGAGCATATGAGCGTATCTGGCCTCTAGCTTCCAACGCGTTGTTGGCATCCGGTTCTCCACTAACCATATCAAAGCCGCCCACCCTGGCGAGCTAGTTCATGTCGAGGCTATCCCAATTCAGCAAGGTAGAACCATTCAGGTAAATTCTATCAATCCAACTTTATTTTTGTCATTTAACATTGATAGTCAAATTTTGGCTCAGACCATTATTACGAAAATCTTTATGTTACGAGAATCAAGAGCTCCTTCAACTTGTGAGTCATAAAAATTAGCACAAATGATAAGAAGATGAAGGTGATGGAAAAACAACAACCTAGTAAGATTAAACTGCGACTAATAGATCCACCATTAACCATAAAAAGCTATTTTTAGATAAATCAATCCCTTTTCGATCCTCTTCGTTTTGTCTACCTAGATTTGTGGTATTATAGAGGACACCTGGGTTTATTCTTATATAATTTTTAGTTTGATCTTCTATAAAAACAAAAGCTTGACGTTCAGACTCAAAGTATGGGATCACTTTAGGCACATTATCCGATCAAAATATTCCAAGCATATTCCCAAATAGCATAAGTTGATCGTCAAATTCAACCAATTCGGCAAGACAATTCGGTGGATACAATTCAGTATGGTCCTTTAATTAGATCCAATTGATTCAATTGAGCAGAGTATTAAAGCTTGGCTTAGCCTATTTGCAACGAAACCCCTAATACCACATCAATATCACCCGAATATCACTTCGTTATTTCATCAATACCACCCCAGTACCTCCCCAATAATATCTTAGCACGAAACCCCCAATACCACCCCAATACCACATCAATATCACACCAATACCATCCCAATACAACATCAATACCGCCCAATACCACCTCAATAATATCTTGGCACGAAACTCCCCATACCACCCCAATGCTACCTCAATACCACCTTAATATCACCTCAATACCACCTCAATACAATCGAATACCACTCTAATACAACCTCGATTATATCTTGGCATGAAACCCTCAATACCACATCAATACCCCCTAAATATCACATCAATACCGCCTCAATTTCACATCAATATCGACCCAATAATATCTTGACACGAAATCTCTAATACCACATCAATACCACCCCAACACCACATTAATACCACCCCAATACCACATTGATACCGCCCCAATTCCTCTCTAATACCACCCCAATTTTATCTTGGCACGAAACCCCCAATACCACATCAACGCCACCTCAATACCACCCCAATACCACCTCAATATCACTCCAATATCACATCAATACTTTTCTAATTCAGTTAATGTTCGCCTTAAATTCTCTTATGATATTGTGAGTGAAAATAACTTGATAAATTACCATTGGATTTATTCCATAGGCAACACTCTTAGGACTGTGCTTTTCTAACAAAACCATGTTTTTCAAACAGAACTGTGTATATATATTGAGGGTATTGCAGTTATTAGTCCACAAGCAGTATTTTCAGAACTGTGTTTTTCAAACAAGCTAACTGCTTCTGAACAATAGATTTCCAACGACAACTTTCGAACGGAGTTATGTGCATCCACAGTCGAAACAAACACACTCTTAAGATGGTTTGGTCACATTAAAAGCCGACTATCTGATGATCCGGTTAGGAGAGTAGATGTTTTAGATTTGACTAATGTTCAGAAAGGTAGAGGTAGACTTATAAAGACGTGGGCATATTGTATAAAAAATGATCTTAATTTATCAGAATTAAATGAAAATATGACAATAGGATGCAATGGAGACAAATGTTTCATGTAGCCGACCCCACTTAGTGGGATAAAGGCTTGTTGTTGTTTTTGTTCATGGTGAACCTAACATTGATATAGGAATTCTACATTGTATGTCTTCTACTTTTACTAGATTGATGACTCTATTTTGAAAAAAATGTCACTTTCATTTTTAACTTGGCCTAAAATATTTGCTCTTGTTGATTACAATTTTTTTTGAATGTTATCCCACCAAAATATTCGACATTACTGTCAATGTGTTTTTTCTCAAAAATACAAGGATGAGCATCTTTAATTAAATAATTAATTTTGAGTATGCAATCTTTGTTGAGATGAATTATTATTTTAGTTTTGGTTGAGCACACCAAAATTCTGACGAGCATGCTCCTCCCTTTTTAGCTGATCAAAGCTATTCAGCTTAACCTGCATTGTATATGGAATAACAAAAAAAATTAACTAAATGCATCAATAAGCATGTTCTTAGTTACAATATAATATTTGAGAATAAAATAATATTTTTATCAAAACTCAACACAATTATTAGAGTTTTAACATTTTTGAAACTGATGATTAGAGTATAACCGAAGCTCTTTTTGTAAAATATCATGTCTCCAAGCATCATAGAGCTTACTCGACAAAGTGAATTTAAATGGAATGCAGATATTATGTTATTAATTCAAATACATTAGGAACCATATAAAATTATAAATGTAATAAATATCAAATTACATGATATACGATAACAATCAAACTACGGGTCCAATGGTTACTAAACTTTTTTTTTTTTTAATTTAAACAATAAAGCAATAAAGTTGTAACCGCAACCTAATTAATAGAATGTCTTGGATAAACATGTAGCAAAGTTTTGAAATAAAAGAGAATATTGGAAATTTTCTTGCTAAAAAAAATTCTAATGGTCGATAGAAGAAATAAAATTATTGGATAAATTAATATGATGTATTGGTAAACAAATAAATTAATAACGGGGTATTTACATACATACTACCTGATCAATTTGTAGTCAATGGAGTAGTGCAGTCGAAGGAGAAGCTTCTCCTGTGGTGCTGCGAAGGATTCGTTGTCAAAAGTTGAAGCGGGTTAAAAAGCACACTTGCGGGGCTATTGAAGGTTGAAGCTTCTCCTATGGTTGATGAATCGAAGCTTGTATTCTAAGTTTTGCTTCATATCTCTCGAATATGTGTTTTGCATTTCCATTTGCATTGTTTTTCCTAACAAGTGGTATTAGAGAGGGGGTTTTTCTAAATATCTTTGGTTCTAGTGGGACTGATGGCTGACGATGTGAGGTGCAAGGTGAATAAGTTTAATGGTTTGAACTATGCTTTTTGAAAAATGCAAATTGAAGATGTATTTGTCAGTAGAAGGAATCACTGAGAAGTTGAAATCGATGACCTGGAAGAATGAGAAGTGCTTGATCAAACAACATAAAGTCTGATCTAGCTTTCACGTTCCTCATCTGTTGCTTTTAACATTATAAATGAAAAGATTACGGTTGATGTCATGACTGCATTGACAAGAATGTATGAGAAGCCCTCGACTTCAAAAAAAAGCTTTTATGATGAAGAGATTTATCAATACGAAGATTGTGGATGGTAGTTCAGTGGGTGAGCCATTGAATAATTTCAACACTGTGACTAATCAATTATGTTTGGTTGACATCAATTTTGATGATGATGTCAGGTTGTTAATCCTATCTTCGTTGTCAAAGTTGGGATGAGCTAGTTACTATGGTGAAACTCTTAAGATAAAATTAAGTTAAATTTTGATGACATTGAAGGATTGGTGCTTACTGTAGAAGTTCGCAGGAAGGTGAACAATGAAACTTCAAATTTTACTCTGAATGTTGAAATTAGCGGAAGGAATCTATATAAAAACACGAACAAAGAAAGATTCATGTCCAGCTCAAGGAGAGAAAATGATAGAGGTGAATGCTGGAAATTCGGGAAGAAATGTTATTTTAAGAAAGACTGCAAAACTCTTAAATATGTCGGTGGTGGATGGTCAAATAAAAAGCTCTTTACAAATGTCTCCACATGTGAATTCTTAGTTGACTCCTTCATATTGTCCCAAGATAATGTTGAATCATTGATAGTGGATTCATGTGTTCTTTTCATGCTTGCCTCACTAAAGAGGTGTTTAAAAACTGCACTTAAGGTGATCTAGAAAAAGTGTATTTGGAGACAACAAGGTCTGCAGTTTGTTGGAAAGGGTGACCTTGATATTATGTTATCAAATTTATCAGTTTGGAAGCTCAATGAGTAAGGTATGTTTCATATTTGAAAAGAAACTTGATGTTTATGAGTCAGCTTGTAATGTTTGGGTATGTGACTATTTTCATAGATGATTCATGGAAGGTGACTAAAGCGGCAATAGTGATGACTCGAGGAAACATTGAAGACATATTTTATCTGATCAATGAGATGCCTAAATCCAGTAGTGTTATTGGAACAAAAGTTGATACAAGCCTATGACATCGTAGGTTTTGCCGTATGAGTGAGAAATATATGGAGTCCGTTCTTACTAAGAGCAATCTTCAGAGTTTAAAATCTAGAGATCTGGATTTTGATGAAGATTATCTTATGATAAGCAAAAAAAATGTTACTTTTTTTAAAAGTGGATCAAAGAAAAATTGTTTGAGTGACAAAATAAAGGTGTGATTTGTTTGAGTGACAACAATATAGATCAACCATGTTATAATGTTGTAAAATATGTATAAGAGGGGTATAAATTCAGCAAAAACGAATTGTAACTCGATGTGTTTCATTCAACCTAATGTTTAATCATATAAATGCATTTTCTTATGTTTTCATTATTATTTTTTTCTTGTCTTAGGAATGTTATTTCTTACTTCCATAGGTTTTGACTTAATGCATTTCTTTGGGTCGTCATCCAACTCGTCAGCTATAAAAATCATTGATAAAGTTTGTCATCTCCTAGCATAATAATTATCAACAACTCCCCTAATATCAAAATACTTTGCTCCAGTCTTAATATCAAGAATTAGGAATTTTATAATTTCTTTCTCATATTTACCTCCGCAGGTCATCATTATAATAGTCTGCTTATCACAACACTTGTGACATTTCCGTGGTCATTTTGCCGGCTATAAATTATCTCATATACATTCATAATTTATATGAATGTACCTACAAGCAAATCATTTAATAAACATACTCAAATATATAATAAACATCAGTAAAATTCTAGTGTTGGCTCAATTTTGATTTTCTATAATATATGTAGGTATTTGACAATATGAATAAATTTTTAAGTGCAATTTCATATACCAAATGCCATGTATTAATCCCATAAAATAATTTTTTTCTTAAATTGACATTTGGTTATCTCACCTAGATAGATGAAACAACCACATGATGAGTACCCCAGGTTCGCCGTTTAATATACACAACTTGAAATCATAATTCTCTTTAAAATTATAGAAATTTTTAAATTTATCATCTTTAAGCATGTTATTTTCTCTGTTATAATTATGCTTGAAATCTGTTTCTCATATAATCTGTGTCTAATTTACCACCAAAACCCGGTCCCAACTAATATGACAAAACATAAATGCTGAACCGAAAAGAAATAAATGAATATCTTGGGTTAAATAAAATTAATATATCTTTTATAGGTATTTTTATAAATGTATTTCTTACCTCCAAAGTTAAAATTCCCCATTAAATCCTTCACTCCTTTTTTTTCCTGCTTACCTTTCCTCCTTTCTCCCTCTTCCCTTCTTCTTTTTCCCATTTTCTTCCCATTTTTTGTTCTATGTTTTACCACTTAATGAAGCTACCCGAGAAGTGTAGTTCTCAACTTGCCCATCCTGCTTTCGTGCCCTGAAACTACATGACCATGATCACGAAGATGAACAAAAAGCGGNATGAAGCTACCCGAGAAGTGTAGTTCTCAACTTGCCCATCCTGCTTTCGTCCCCTGAAACTACATGACCATGTTCACAAAGATGAACAAAAAGCGAGAATGGAAAATAGAAAGAAATGCCTGGTTTAATATAGATATCTATTATTAATTAAATTTTAACTTTGATTAAATCTCAACCCTAGGATTAAATAACATAGCTTCATGCTCCCGTGAGTGGAATTCTTGATTGCTACATTGCCGGATTGTTTAATATGGATTATTTATGTAATTAATTAAGATTAATTAATTTATTATTTAAAATTTTTTAAATCAAAACGTCTTCATAATATATATATATTGCTAGATATCAATTTGATCATTATAAAATTTAGAATCTTATAAAAATAATTTTGATATATTTTGGGAGTTGCAAAAAATTATGGATATTTTAAAATGCGCATAATTTTCTTATTTTGGTCTTTTCGGGTATTACAGGTGCGCCTCAACATGCCTGACACTGGGCGTAAGCCTCATTGCATTTTTTTCAGAAATAGCAAGGAGGCATACCTCATATTGCATAATTTTTAGCATGGGCCGTTGCACTACTCGAATTCCCTCTTCCACCTTANTATATATATTGCTAGATATCAATTTGATCATTATAAAATTTAGAATCTTATAAAAATAATTTTGATATATTTCGGGAGTTGCAAAAAATTAAGGATATTTTAAAATGCACATAATTTTCTTATTTTGGTTTTTTCGGGTATTACAGGTGCGCCTCAACATGCGTGACACTGGGCATAAGCCTCATTGCATTTTTTTCAGAAAAAGCAAGGAGGCATACCTCATATTGCATAATTTTTAACATGGGCCATTGCACTACTCGAATTCCCTCTTCCACCTTCAAAGCTTCCATTGAATTCTTTATTAGAAAATTCTTTTGCGGCAAGGAGAATTGATTCAGAACAAAAAGGCCCAAACATGAAGATATTATGAGTTTGCTTGTTATAAGTTTATGTGCTACGTTAATTTGTAACACGAAGATCTACTTACCACACAATTCTTTATGTATATATGTATTTGACACATAAACGTTAATTTTTTTATTGCACCTTATACATACAATGGCGTGTGAGTAGTAATGGTAATTTGATGTGATATGAAAAATTTGAGTGTTATAAATGTAAAAATGAAAGTTTAGATGTTAGATATAAAAATTCATCAGATTATGTGTATGTATGTAATTTTCCCTTTATAATTTTAAATGTTGTTTGAAAAGTCTTTATGCATTTCATATGTAAAGGAGCTATTATGTTTGCCATTTTGAATTATGCAAGATCTTACGTTAAAAGTTGCCTTCCCTGCATAATGCATAAGAGCTCAAGGTTCTTACGTTTTAAGTTTTCTAGCATTTTTGTGGCTTCTTATTTCCAACAATTGTGAATATAGAAAGGAATCATGGCTAGGATTAAGGAGGCCTCTTGTTTTGTTTTAGGAGCTTCACTTTTCTATGTAGTTGAGCTTTTATATCTCTTTTTTTTTTTTTTCGCAGTTCAAGCTACTACTTTGTTCTCTATCACCAATACGATAAACCTTTTTTTTTCAATAGTCTCTTTTCAACCTAAATTCATTCTCCTATTCTATTTCTACATTTCTCTCTATGCAAAGCTAATTAAATACTGACAATTAGGGATTGATTTCAAGGAGAAATTAATAATCCCAAATCAATTTGAGAAAATAATACCGAGTAAGGATAATACACTACAAGGCCTCTACAACAATGCTTTTTTTATTTTTTTATTTTGTTAGATAATAACCAAAAACACGACTAATGTAAGAATGCCATGCTTTTATAATTGCCTAAGTGAGTCAATTGTAATTCCCATTGAATTTTTAATAAGTATCGAAATGACTTCATAGTAAGCTCATTTTCCTTCTTTCTCAGGAATATTTGCATCATATAATAATGATATACAAACTTATAGAGATAACTCTTAAATTTTATTATATGCAGCCTTTTTTTTTACTCNCGAAATGACTTCATAGTAAGCTCATTTTCCTTCTTTCTCAGGAATATTTGCATCATATAATAATGATATACAGACTTATAGAGATAACTCTTAAATTTTATTATATGCAGCCGTTTTTTTTACTCTCACATATTGAGGAAATTTATCTGTTGCTAGATTGCAATGGTAGGAGACCAATGTTTTGACTTTAATGAACTTCATTATATTTATGTTGAAATCCATTTCATAATCTACAAAAAACCATACCCGTGAAATTGCTTGTAGGTTTTTGTCTACTTTTGCAAGAATTTGAAGGTTTACCACACAAACCAAACAAACCATTTTATGTTATTTTGATCCCTTTATTTTCCAATTGATATAAAACTTGTATTTTGTTAAATTTGATGTCCTTATTGCACCATTATATTTTTATTTATATGTCATTTACATTTTGATAGCCGGCATCACCCAATTTCGCAAGAAATACACTTCCATTTATTCCTCTTAAAACTCTCACTGATAAAGTAGTGCACTGAATATTATCAAATTCTTCAGTTTTCTCATTATGAAAATCAGTGTTATCAAATTGCAAAGCGCTATACAATGCTCAAGACTTTAGTGTTACTTCAGAGCGCAAAACACTGAGCAATATAATATTTTTATCAACTAAAGTGCTAATAGGTTTTATAAAACTATTAATGTATACACAATTATAAAATATAAAATATGATTTGAATGTTGANTTCCAATTGATATAAAACTTGTATTTTGTTAAATTTGATGTCCTTATTGCACCATTATATTTTTATTTATATATCATTTACATTTTGATAGCCGACATCACCCCATTTCGTAAGAAATACACTTCCATTTATTCCTCTCAAAACTCTCGTTGATAAAGTGCACTCTCATTGATAAAGTGCACTCTCATTGATAAAGTGCACTATAAAGTAGTGCACTGAATATTATCAAATTCTTCAGTTTTCTCATTATGAAAATCAGTGTTATCAAACTGCAAAGCGCTATACGATGCTCAAGACTTTAGTGTTACTTCAGAGCGCAAAACACTGAGCAATATATTATTTTTATCAACTAAAGTGCTAATAGGTTTTATAAAACTATTATTGTATACACAATTATAAAATATAAAATTTGATTTGAATGTTGATATAAAATAGAAAAGAATACGGTGCAATACCTAACTTGAAGGCAAATATTGAGGATGACCTTTCACATTAAAATTTCAAACAATTTCTAATAATTTTATGAATAATTAAAAACTTTAAAATTATATAAAAAAAAATCTTGTAACTCAAAATAAAATCTTGCAAGTTAAAATAAAATTTAAATTTTAAAGCATAAAAAACTAATAGTTTAAAGTTTCATATAACAAGCTAAATTAATTCTGTAGTCCTTTATTCTCTCTTGCTAAATTGTGAACCGGACCGATCACTTTGCTTCAACGCTTCAAATCGTGTTTCAGCGAATCGAACTCTGCATCACATGCTTCGCTTCGCCTTGCACATGAAGCATGCTTTTACAAACGCTGATGAAAATAATGTTTCATATTCTTTTTCTGGTGTTTATCATGCATATGAATTCATGNCTCAAAATAAAATCTTGCAAGTTAAAATAAAATTTAAATTTTAAAGCATAAAAAACTAATAGTTTAAAGTTTTATATAACAAGCTAAATTAATTCTGTAGTCCTTTATTCTCTCTTGCTAAATTGTGAATCGGACCGATCACTTTGCTTCAATGCTTCAAATCGTGTTTCAGCGAAGCGAACTCTTCATCACATGCTTCGCTTCGCCTTGCACATGAAGCATGTTTTTACAAACGCTGATGAAAATAATGTTTTGTATTCTTTTTCTGGTGTTTATCATGCATATGAATTCATTATCATGATAAGGAATTTAGATGATGTGATTTTGTTCTAGAGTGATTGTAATTTTTATTCTTAACCATTGNAATTCATTATCATGATAAGGAATTTAGATGATGTGATTTTGTTCTAGAGTGATTGTAATTTTTATTCTTAACTATTGACATGTAGGAAGTGTTGTTCATGGAATTCATTGTTTTACTGTAGAAATTCAAAGAAGAAATATGTTCGTCCGCGCATTTCAATGATGCCTATTGGTACTCCAAGAGTGCCTTACAGAACGCCAGGTGAAGGAACTTGGCAGTGGGTTGATCTCTGGAATGCTCTTGTAAGAAAAATAAAATTTACATTTTAAAGATAGGGCTTTGGCTTTGTTTGCTTTAATTTTGCCTATGCCACTTAACGAGGATATCATTAATTTAATTGATTTATATGCAGTATCGAGAACGTGTAATTTTTATTGGGCAACATATAGATGAAGAATTTAGCAACCAGGTGTTGGCAACTATGTTGTACCTGGACAGCATTGATGACTCAAAGAAGATGCATCTGTACATTAATGGCCCGGGTGGAGACGTAAGCCATTCATTATGGTTTTTCTGAGTAAAATATTTCCTTCGTTTTTGTTTTCTTATTTGTCTTTTATTGCTAAAAATCCCCTGCCCAATAAATGCTTACAATACCATGATTCTGTTAATCAATGTAGCTTGATCTCCATTATGTTCTTATAATATAACTGCTAATGAGTGTATGTCACAATGTGGTAAATCTAGTCAACGCTCGTGCAACACTATAAGAGCAGTCAACTTTGATTTGTGGGTTATTTTACACTAAATTTAAATGTATAATCTTCGACATTATATGAAAGAAGGATTAAGTTTTATGCGTGACATTGTAGTCTGTGAAAGAGTCATTGAAACTAGAAGATGTACCAATACTTTGACTTCAAACCAACTATTAAATAAAATTGGTAGAGCTTAGGGTGATATTTATATATGCATGAATATATATATATATATATTTATATATATATATATGTATATATATAAGATGAAGCACACATCACTGCGAGACGACGCGACAAATGCGAAGCACTGCTACACATCTCTGCCCGCAGAAACATGACGACGCGAGCACTTCAACGTCTATGACGAAGACGAAACAAGGAATTAGACGTCGTGAGAGATCTCGTGTAGCAGACGCTAGGGTTTGCCATGAGGTGAAACCCTAGCAGAGGGGAACATATATACGATCATTGCACGACACGACTGGGTGCAGCGAGTTGGTGGTTAGTAGGGGAAGAGAAGTGGGGGATGGATTAGTAGATAATCACCACTTTGTTAGAGGGGTACAACCGGAGCACCACCTTAACCGTCAGATACAACTCTCGATGGGAAAACAACATGGTGGCGGTTGTTTTCACAAACTGAAATTAGAAAATAAAATAAGTTGGACCTTAAAACTACAAATAACATATAGATAGAAGCAGGATTGGCGGGAAACAAAAATCGGGAGGGGGAAGTAATTCCTGCCCAATGGAATAGAGAGGAGGGAGCCAATCTAGACTCCTACTGGATCGAGCTTTCTCCAGTTGAGCTGGCTGGGGGCTGTTTCAGCTCAACCTCGCTTCAATCTCCCTCCCGTGGTTGGGGGAGCTTCAATTTCATTCATCGAAGCTTCTTGTAACACAACGTCAAGTCCTCTGACACGTCGATCAAGTAGACATTGTCGTTTCAAATCACATTCTGATAGAAGAGATGTCATCCTACTTTTAATACAACCTGAGTTGAAACTGTATAAAAATGAGTATTCCCCCGAATCAGGTATTGTGTCATCCCAATTGTAATATTTTTTTTCCACTCATACTCAACTATTATATGGGGAGAGATCAACTCGGGGCTAAAATCTGTGATAAATTGCACCACTCTAGCTAGCACCCACTCTGGAGCGACCCCTTCTTCACTGATACGACCTAGTCCCATTGTAGTATTTTCATCCTCATCAAGCTCATCAGGCCCATTCCAAGGCTTGGTTCATCACTCTTGGATAGACATTTGACAATGTGTCCCATGCTAAACTGAAAACAACCTCTGAATAATTCCACGCAATATTCTCGATATGACACAAAATAAACCCACTTCTGACATGTTGGACCTTCTATAGGTATGCCTCAGGAAAGAGTCTATACATCTGAAAAATCTGCATTTCTCATCTGTGGTGGTCTTGTATCTAATGTTGGATCCTCAAACTCACGACCCTTTTGAACATCCAAGGTTTGTTCTGTAGATATTCCTCTCAACGCATGCAAAATGGTAGCTCAAGGCACCACCACTTCACACTTTGCATGAATGCACATTACATTAAGGTCACTGCCCTAGAGGTAGCTACCATTACTTCGCCGGAATCCCTATCTTGGGGTCAACTTGAATTGTTGGCTTCTCTTCCTCATTGGCTGAAAATCGAGAAAACCTTATGAAGTCTGCCTGTTTTTCTTCATCAACTGTCATTGCCCAATTTTTCAATAACACTCTGCTCAGTGAAACATATCACTTCTCTAGCGGTGCAAGTTATTCAACATGTTTTAATCTGTGACACTTGTCACACTCCATGACTGTGATGTATTTAGGGATGCGAATTGGTTTCACTTGTTCACCACTCTGAATCAGCTTGTCCTCTGATGGGANACCAACTATTAAATAAAATTGGTAGAGCTTAGGGTGATATTTATATATGCATGAATATATATATATATATATTTATATATATATATATGTATATATATAAGATGAAGCACACATCACTGCGAGACGACGCGACAAATGCGAAGCACTGCTACACATCTCTGCCCGCAGAAACATGACGACGCGAGCACTTCAACGTCTATGACGAAGACGAAACAAGGAATTAGACGTCGTGAGAGATCTCGTGTAGCAGACGCTAGGGTTTGCCATGAGGTGAAACCCTAGCAGAGGGGAACATATATACGATCATTGCACGACACGACTGGGTGCAGCNACCAACTATTAAATAAAATTGGTAGAGCTTAGGGTGATATTTATATATGCATGAATATATATATATATATATAAGATGAAGCACACAGCACTGCGATACGACGCGACACCGCTCTGCCCCCAGAAACACGTCGACACGAGCACTTCAACGTCGACGACGAAGACGAAACAGGGAATTAGACGTCGCGAGAGATCTCCTATAGCAGACGCTAGGGTTCGCCATGAGGTGAAACCCTAGCAGTGCGGAACATATATACGACCATTGCACGACACGACTGGGTGCAGGGAGTTGGTGGTTAGTAGGGGAAGAGAAGTGGAGGATGGATTAGTAGATAATCACCACTTTGTTAGAGGGGTACAGNGTTGGTGGTTAGTAGGGGAAGAGAAGTGGGGGATGGATTAGTAGATAATCACCACTTTGTTAGAGGGGTACAACCGGAGCACCACCTTAACCGTCAGATACAACTCTCGATGGGAAAACAACATGGTGGCGGTTGTTTTCACAAACTGAAATTAGAAAATAAAATAAGTTGGACCTTAAAACTACAAATAACATATAGATAGAAGCAGGATTGGCGGGAAACAAAAATCGGGAGGGGGAAGTAATTCCTGCCCAATGGAATAGAGAGGAGGGAGCCAATCTAGACTCCTACTGGATCGAGCTTTCTCCTGTTGAGCTGGCTGGGGGCTGTTTCACTTCAATCTCCCTCCCGTGGTTGGGAGAGCTTCAGTTTCATTCATCGAAGCTTCTTGTAACACAACGTCAAGTCCTCTGACACGTCGATCAAGTAGACATTGTCGTTTCAAATCACATTCTGATAGAAGAGATGTCATCCTACTTTTAATACAACCTGAGTTGAAACTGTATAAAAATGAGTATTCCCCCGAATCAGGTATCGTGCCATCTCAATTGTAATATGTTTTTTCCACTCATACTCAGCTGAGTGTAGCAGATAAACTATTATATGGGGAGAGATCAGCTCGGGGCTGAAATCTGTGATAAATTGCACCACTCTAGCTAGCACCCACTTTGGAGCGACCCCTTCTTCACTGATATGACCTAGTCCCATTGTAGTATTTTCGTCCTCATCAAGCTCATCAGGCCCATTCCAAAGCTTGGTTCATCACTTTTGGATAGACGTTTGACAATGTGTCCCATGCTAAACTGAAAATAACCTCCGAATAATTCCATGCAATATTCTCGATATGACACAAAATAAACCCACTTCTGACATGTTGGACCTCCTTCTATAGGGATGCCTTAGGAAAGAGTCTATACATCTGACAAATCTGCATTTCTCATCTGTGGTGGTCTTGTATCTAATGTTGGATCCTCAAACTCACGACCCTTTTGAACATCCAAGGTTTGTTCTGTAGATATTCCTCTCAACGCATGCAAAATGGTAGCTCAAGGCCCCACCACTTTACACTTTGCATGAATGCACATTACATTAAGGTCACTGCCCTAGAGAGTAGCTATCATTACTTCGCTGGAATCCCTATCTTGGGGTCAACTGGAATTGTTGGCTTCTCTTCCTCGTTGGCTGAAAATCGAGAATCCTTTATGAAGTCTGCCTGTTTTTCCTCATCAACTGTGTCATTGCCCAATTTTTCAATAACACCCTGCTCAGTGAAACAGATCACTCCTCTAGCGGTGCATTGTGATTCAACATGTTTTAATCCGTGGCACTTGTCACACTCCATGACTGTGATGTATTTAGGGATGCGAATTGGTTTCACTTGTTTACCACTCTGAATCAGCTTGTCCTCTGATGGGGTTGAATTGGGTGTTCTCTTGGGTGTAATCTGACTATTAGATTCTGAGGTTGAACTTTGTTTTTAAGATGTGATGGTTGCTCGGTGTTGTGATCTCTCCACTTCTAAAGCTAGAGTCAGCACCTTCTATCTGTAGTAAGCTGGTGGGAATTGGTGCTTTGTCTCATGCTTCATCGCAAGCCTCTGATGAAGNGGTGTTCTCTTGGGTGTAATCTGACTATTAGATTCTGAGGTTGAACTTTGTTTTTAAGATGTGATGGTTGCTTGGTGTTGTGATCTCTCCACTTCTAAAGCTAGAGTCAGCACCTTCTATCTGTAATAAGCTGGTGGGAATTGGTGCTTTGTCTCATGTTTCATCGCAAGTCTCCAATGAAATTGGCGGATCTCTCATTGTATCTTCTGCTTAGTAGGCTTGGGCATGTATATCTTCAGTGAAATGGCTAGGATTTAGGGTTGGGAAGGTGAAATAGGGTAAAAATAATTGGTTTAAGGTTGTTGATTCTGAAAATCAGCAAGAGGAATTAAGGTTAGAGATATGTGGTAATGGAAAGAGTATTTGTCGGTCAGAAAGAAAATTTTTAGTTTATGTCAGATCCTAAGAAACCCTAGGATAAGACTAGGTTAAGCTAGCTCTGATGCCAAATGATACCTGAGTTAACTCAAACCACAAATAAAGCAGAATTATTATTGCTGAATTTCAAAGGTTACAACCACGACTCTTGAAAATAGGAAATATTGACAACAAACATAATGACACTAGGACATGTCGACAAAGGACACACAAACATAGACTCTAACTAGGGCTATGAAAGTAGTTAGATCTGAGGGAAGGGTTGCGGTAGCTACTTGGCAGAAGAGGGCATGCTACTGCAGTGTTTGGGGAGGCTTGTGGAAGGTGGCAACAGGTATCCTGGGGAGGAAGGATTGTGGGAGGTTGTTGCGATGGTAAGGAGAGGGTTTATGTAGTAGTAATGGAGAGGGCAGGGAGTTATGGCAGTGGGAAAAGGATCTGGAAGGGGGTCTATGGTCCAGCAGAGCTGCTGGACGTTGCTGATAATACGAAATGGGGGTTGGAGGCAGGGAACGACTGGGCGAGGAAGCTTATGGGAAGGCCGGTGGAAGTGGCTAGTTTGTGGAGGTTGTTGGTGGGCTAGAAGGGGGAACAACGACCATTCTGGTGTCAGCAGTAGTGGAGATGTAGGGAGGGGTAGGTAGGGTAGTGGGATCGGCTGGAAATAGGGAATATAACAGGGGGCGGGAAAGTTGGGGCTATAGGAGTAGAAACGGGTGCAGGGAGTTGGTGGCCAGTAGGGAAAGAGAAGTGGGGGAAGGAATTGTAGATAATCACCACCTTCGGAGTGGGATGCAGCTGGAGCACTAACCTAACCATCAGATACAGCTCTTGAGGGAAAAACAGGACGCCAGCGGATGTCCTCACAAATTGAAATAAAAAATAACATAATTTGGACCCTAACACTACAGACAACATATACATAGAAGCTGGATAGGGAGAAACGAAAACAGGGATGGGAAAAATAATTCCCACCAAATGGAAGAGGAGGGGGTCAGTCCAGACTCTTACTGGATCGAGCCTTCTCATGCTGAATCGGTTGGGGGCCGGTTCAGCCTCAAGCCCATGTCAATATTTGTATTAACTCTAAATGTGTGAGAGGATTCAACCGTTAAGCTATTTAAAAAAGAATGATATTCATTCTCATAAAACACTGATAAATTTGATAAGCTACGATTCACCTTCTCAGTCAGTATGTCTCTCTTAAGATAAGCTATTGAATTGAACTGAAGCTTTGTACCCAACTTATCCTATATAGTATTACAAAAATGAGTTAAAAACTTCATATCCCTCTTTGAAGCGATAGTATTGGGTACATCATAAAGATGAACCTTATTTGAAATAGAGATTAGTAATATGTGAATTATCTATTATTTCGTAGCATGTGGTTAAGTGTAACATCTTGAAAGTGATCTACTACCACCATGATAAAATCATTGCTTGATTGTAATCAAGATAGACCACAATGAAGTCTACGCTCAAATCCACCTAAGGTAGCTTGTGGATCAAAAGCATAGAGATTAGTGTTTTTGTCCTCAAGTTATAGTGACACCCGTACTCCTGACATGTCTCTCTACATTCTGTCAAGCTTGGCCAAAATAATTTCACCACCAACAACAAAAATAACAACAAACCTTTATCCCTCTAAGTGGGGTCGGTTATATGATTCATTTTTCTCCATTGCGTCCTATTGAGTGTCATATTTTCATTTAATTCTAATAAATTAAGATCATTTTTTATACAACATGCCCAAGCCTTTCTAGGTTTACCGCTGCCTTTCTTAATATAAGTCGAATCTAAAACATCTACTTTCCTAATCAGATAATCAGATGGTCGACGTTTATTGTGACCAAATCATCTAAGACAACTCTATCAAATTTTGTCAGCCACTGGAGCTACACCAACCCTATCACAGATATATTCATTTCGCATTTTGTCTTCAAGTGTACAACCACTCATCCACCTAAACATTCTCATCTGGACAACACTTAACTTAGTTTTATGCTTTTCTTTTAAAGACCAAGATTCAGCTCCATAGAGCATTGCAGGTCGTAGCACCATCTTATAAAATTTTCCTTTTAGTCTAAGCGGTACTTTTCTATTACACAATAGGCCCGAAACATTCCTCCACTTCAACCAACCAACTTGAATTCTACTAATAACATCCTCATCTATATCACCATCCCTTTGAACAATAGGCTCGAGATATCTAAAACATTCACACCTTTTAATAATTTGATCACCCATAGATACTACATTATCGATAGAGCTACTACTACTAAAATTAGATTCCATATATTCAGTTTTAGTTCTACTCAAATGATGGCCTTTAGACTCCAATGTAAACCTCCATAATTAAAGTTTTTCCTGCTTTTTCTCTAGTCTTATCCACGAGAAGGCTGTCATCAATCAAGAGCATACACCAAGGTACATCCTCCTGTAAATTTCTAGCATGAGCATTCATAACTAAAACAAAAAGATATGGGCTTAAAACCGATCTCTAATGTAAACTAACTGAAATAGGAAACTTTTTTGTCAACCCTCCTTAAGTTCGAACACAAGTAACAACTCTATTATAATTATCTTTAATGACTTGAATGTAAGTCATATCAATAATTTTCTTTTCTAAAACTCTCCAAAGGATATCTCTTGGAACTTTATCGTAAGCTTTTTTTAAATCAGTAAAGATCATATGTCGATCCTTCTTATTCTCTCTGAACTTCTCCATCAAACCTCTTAATAAATGTATAGCTTCCATAGTAGACATGCTCAACACAAATCCAAATTGATTATGAGAAATCATTGTAATACATATTAACCTATGTTCAATTACCCTCTCCCATGATTTTAAAGTATGAGACATCAACTTAATTCCTCTATAATTTGCACACTCTTGTGCATTCGCTTATTGTTAAAAATGGGGACCAAAATACTCATCCTCCACTCCTCAAACATCTTTTAGTTTTGAAAATAACATTAAAGAGTTTAGTAAGCCAAGAAACTCTCAAATCTCTTATCTATTTCCACACTTCAATTGGGATATCATCAGGTCCTACCGATTTTTGACTCTTGGTTTTCTTTAAAGCCTCAACTTCTTTTTTACTAATGTGATAGTAAAAATAAAATATTATTTTATTATTAACAATATTAAGATCACTAATGTCAAACGTAATTTCAGAAATTTCATTAAATAGTTTATAAAAATAACTCACCCACCTATGTTGAATTTCTTTTTCTAAGAAAAACACTTTTTGATTTTCATTTTTAATACACTTTACTTGAGTTAAATTCATACTTTTCTTTTCTCTTTGTTTGGTTAGTTTATATATATATTTTTCACTCTTTAGTATCTAATCTATTATAAAGGTCACTAAAAGAAGCATTTTGAGTGTCACTGATTGCTCTCTTAGACTCCCTACGAGTAATTTTATATTTTTCTCGGTTCTCTAAGCTTCTACATTTAAACCAATTTTTATAACATAATTTCTTATATTGTATCTTTTCTTGCACATTATTATTCCATCCCTAACTATTTTTTTATAAAACTTTTTCTTTTGATTCTCCAAGTACATCCTTTGCAACTTGTTTAATAGTTTTTGTTACTTTATCCCACATAAAATTTGCTTCTTCATGAATATCTCAAATCATAAAATCTTGAAGTTTACTCATAAAATTAATTTTATTTGTAGTTTAGGTGCTTGCATCTAATTCTACGACAATGATTCTCAGTATTCTTTATTTTACAACACTTCATTTTAAAATCTAGAACTAATAATCGATGTAGAGTATTTAAATACTCGACAGGAATGACCTTACAATCTTTACATTCGTGGCGATCTTTTCTTCCCATAAGAAAATAATCAATTTATTTTTTTTTAGATCCATATTTAGAAGTAATAATATGCTCATCTCTTTTCTTGAATAAAGTATTAACAATAACAAAATCATACGCTAAAGCAAAATATAATATGCCTACCTTTTTCATTAATCACTCTAAAATCGTAGCCACCATCATGAATATTTCTAAAATCTTCTTTCACTCTACCGACATGTCCATTTAAATCTCCGCCAATAAAAATTATTTTTTCAAGAGGTATCATTTGTATTAAGTTGTTTAGGTCTTTCTAGAATTTTTCTTTAGAATCTTTATCTAAACCTATTTGAGGAGCATAAACACTTATGCTATTAAAAATCTTAGTATGAATAATAATCTTAAGGACTATAATTCTACCTCCAATTCTATTAATTTTAACAACATTATCTTTTAAACTTTTATCTATAATTACACCTATACCATTTCAAGTGCGGTTCTTACCTGAATACTAAAGTTTAAAACCTAACTTTTCAATCTCCTTAGTTTTCACCAAGGAAAGATTTTTATCGCTACNTGTTGATTTTGAAAATCAGCAAGAGGAATTAAGGTTAGAGATATGTGGTAATGGAAAGAGTATTTGTCGGTCGGAAAGAAAATTTTAAGTTTATGTCAGATCCTAAGAAACCCTAGGATAAGACTAGGTTAAGCTAGCTCTAATGCCAAATGATACCTGAGTTAACTCAAACCACAAATAAGGCAGAATTATTATTGCTGAATTTCAAAGGTTACAACCACGACTCGTGAAAATAGGAAAAAATTGACAACAAACATAATGACACTAGGACATGTCGACAAAGGACACACAAACATAGACTCTAACTAGGGCTATGAAAGTAGTTAGATCCGAGGGAAGGGTTGTGGTAGCAATTTGGCAGAAGAGGGCGTGCTACTGCAGTGTTTGGGGAGGCTTGTGGAAGGTAGCAGCAGGTATCCTGGGGAGGAAGGATTGTGGGAGGTTGTTGCAATGGTAAGGAGAGGGTTTATGTAGTAGCAATGGAGAGGACAGGGAGTTATGGCAGTGGGAAAAGGATCTGGAAGGGGGTTACGATAGTGGAAGTGAGATGAGAGATGTCTATGGTCCAACAGAGCTGCTGGAGGTTGCTGGTAATACGGAATGGGGGTTGGAGGCAGGGAACGACTGGGCGAGGAAGCTTATGGGAAGGCCGGTGGAAGTGGCTAGTTTGTGGAGGTTGTTGGTGGGCTAGAAGGGGGAACAACGACCATTCTGGTGTCAGTGGTAGTGGAGATGTAGGGAGGGGTAGGCATGGTAGTGGGATCGGCTGGAAATAGGGAATATAACAGGGGGCGGGGAAGTTGGGGCTGTAAGAATAGAAACTGGTGCAGGGAGTTGGTGGCCAGTAGGGAAAGAGAAGTGGGGGAAGGATTTGTAGATAATCACCACCTTCGGAGTGGGATGCAGCTGGAGCACTACACTAACCGTCAGATACAGCCCTTGAGGGAAAAACAGGATGCCAGCGGCTGTCCTCACAAACTGAAATAAAAAATAACATAATTTGGACCCTAACACTACAGACAACATATACATAGAAGCTGGATAGGGAGAAACGAAAACAGGGATGGGGAAAATAATTCCCACCAAATGGAAGAGGAGGAGGGGGTCAGTCCAGACTCTTGCTGGATCGAGCCTTCTCATGCTGAATCAGTTGGGGGCCGGTCCAGCCTCAAGCCCATGTCAATATTTGTATTAACTCTAAATGTGTGAGAGGATTCAACTTTTAAGCTATTTCAAAAAGAATGGTATTCATTCTCATAAAACACTGATAAATTTGATAAGCTACGATTCACCTTCTCAGTCAGTATGTCTCTCTTAGGATAAGCTATTGAATTGAACTGAAGCTTTGTACCCAACTTATCCTATAAAGTATTACAAAAATGAGTTTAAAACTTCATATCCCTCTTTGAAGCGATAGTATTGGGTACATCATAAAGATGAACTTTATTTGAAATAAAGATTAGTAATATGTGAATTATCTATTATTTCGTAGCATGTTATAAAGTGTAACATCTTGAAAGTGATCTACTACCACCATGATAAAATCATTGCTTGATTGTAATCAAAATAGACCCACAATGAAGTCTACGCTCAAATCCACCTAAGGTAGCTGGTGGATCAAAAGCATAGAGATTAGTGTTTTTGTCCTCAGGTTATAGTGACACCCGTACTCCTGACATGTCTCTTGACATTCTGTCAAGCTTGGCCAAAATAATTTCACCACCAACAACAAAAATAACAACAAACCTTTATCCCTCTAAGTGGGGTCGGTTATATGATTCATTTTTCTCCATTGCGTCCTATTGAGTGTCATATTTTCATTTAATTCTAATAAATTAAGATCATTTTTTATACAACATGCCCAAGCCTTTCTAGGTTTACCGCTGCCTTTCTTAATATAAGTTGAATCTAAAACATTTACTCTCCTAATCAGATAATCAGATGGTCGGCGTTTTTTGTGACCAAATCATCTAAGACGACTCTCTCAAATTTTGTCAGCCACTGGAGCTACACCAACCCTATCACAGATATATTCATTTCGCATTTTGTCTCTAAGCGTACAACCACTCATCCACCTAAGCATTCTCATCTCGACAACACTTAACTTAGTTTTATGCTTTTCTTTTAAAGACCAAGATTCAACTCCATAGAGCATTGCAGGTCGTAACACCATCTTATAAAATTTTCCTTTTAGTCTAAGCGGTACTTTTCTATTACACAATAGACCCGAAACATTCCTCCACTTCAACCAACCAACTTGAATTCTACTAATAACATCCTCATCTATATCACCATCCCTTTGAACAATAGACTCGAGATATCTAAAGCATTCACACCTTTTAATAATTTGATCACCCATAGATACTACATTATCAATAGAGCTACTACTACTAAAATTACATTCCATATATTCAGTTTTAGTTCTACTCAAACGATGGCCTTTAGACTCCAATGTAAACCTCCATAATTCAAGTTTTTTCTGCTTTTTCTCTAGTCTTATCCACGAGAAGGCTGTCATCAATCAAGAGCATACACCAAGGTACATCCCCTGTAAATTTCTAGCATGAGCATTCATAACTAAAACAAAAAGATATGGGCTTAAAACGGATCTCCAATGTAAACTAACTGAAATAGGAAAATTTTTTGTCAACCTTCCAGTTTGAACGCAAGTAGCAACTCTATTATAATTATGTTTAATGACTTGAATGTAAGTCATATCAATAATTTTCTTTTCTAAAACTCTCCAAAGGATATCTCTTGGAACTTTATCGTAAGCTTTTTTTAAATCAGTAAAGATCATATGTCGATCCTTCTTATTCTCTCTGAACTTCTCCATCAAACCTCTTAATAAATGTATAGCTTCCATAGTAGACATGCTCAACCAAATCCAAATTGATTATGAGAAATCATTATAATACATATTAACCTATGTTCAATTACCCTCTCCCATGATTTTAAAGTGTGAGACATCAACTTAATTCCTCTATAATTTGCACACTCTTGTGCATCCGCTTATTGTTAAAAATGGGGACCAAAATACTCATCCTCCACTCCTCAAACATCTTTTTAGTTTTGAAAATAACATTAAAGAGTTTAGTAAGCGAATAAACTCCCAAATCTCTTATCTATTTCAACATTTCAATTGGGATATCATCAAGTCCTACCGATTTTTGACTCTTGGTTTTCTTTAAAGCCTCAACTTCTTTAAAGTCCTACCGATTAACAATATTAAGATCACTAATGTCAAACGTAATTTCAGAAATTTCATTCAATAGTTTATCAAAATAACTCACCCACCTATGTTGAATTTCTTTTTCTAAGAAAAACACTTTGATGTTCATTTTTAATACACTTTACTTGAGTTAAATTCATACTTTTCTTTTCTCTTTGTTTGGCTAGTTTATACATATATTTTTCACTCTTTAGTACCTAATCTATTATAAAGATCACTAAAAGAAGAATTTAGAGTGTCACTGATTGCTCTCTTAGACTCCATACGAGTAATTTAATATTTTTCTCGGTTCTCTGAGCTTCTACATTTAAATCAATTTTTATAACATAATTTCTTATATTTTATCTTTTATTGCACATTATTATTCCATCCCTATCTGTTTTTTTATAAAACTTTTTCTTTTGATTCTCCAAGTACATCTTTTGCAATTTGTTTAATAGTTTTTGTTACTTTATCCCACATAAAATTTGTTTCTTCATGAATATCTCAAATCATACAATCTTGAAGTTTACTCATAAAAATAATTTTATTTGTAGTTTAGGTGCTTGCATCTAATTCTACGACAATGATTCACAGTATTCTTTATTTTACAACACTTCATTTTAAAATCTAGAACTAATAATCGATGTAGACTATTTAAATACTCGACAGGAATGACCTTACAATCTTTACATTCTCGGCGATCTTTTCTTCTCATAAGAAAATAATCAATTTATATTTTTTTAGATCTATTTTTATAAGTAATAATATGCTCATCTCTCTTCTTGAATAAAGTATTAGCAATAACAAAATCATACGCTAAAGCAAAACATAATATGACTATCTTTTTCATTAATCACTCTAAAATCGTAGCCACCATCATGAATATTTCTAAAATCTTCTTTCACTCTACTGACATGTTCATTTAAATCTCCGCCATTAAAAATTCTTTTTTCAAGGGGAGTCGTTTAGGTCTTTCTAGAATTTTTCTTTAGAATCTTTATCTAAACCTATTTGAGGAGCATAAACACTTATGCTATTAAAAATCTTAGTATGAATAATAATCTTTAAGGACTAAAATTCTACCTCCAATTCTATTAATTTTAATTTTTAAACTTTTATCTATAATTACACCTATACCATTTCAAGTGCGACTCTTACCTGAATACTAAAGTTTAAAACCTAATTTTTCAATCTCCTTAGTTTTCACCAAGGAAAGATTTTTATCCCTATCAAAATATTTTGCCATCCTACCACTGTGACACTCCTATAACAGTCTCACGAGTGAACACTTAAGAACATACAATTTGTTCTGAAGGAGTAAATAACCATCGGATCTGTAACACTAATTTTTTGGTCTCTTTTGATAATTAAACAATTCTTCTAAAAGTCCTCTTTAGGTAGACATCGATACTGTTAACACCTTAAAATCGGCTACCTTCGACTACATATTATTGATAAATAAATAACATCGGCTCAAAGATGGCAAAATACAACTGTGAATGGTCCTCTATATAGTGGTTGTCTACCGAAATGTCATCAAAGTAAACAACTGCTATGTTTTTCTTACGAATGCTCGAAAATTCTGATTCATCAGCCACAATTTGAAAACTTTGATTCATCAGTCGCATAAAAGTATTCAGGTATTGGACAAGTCAAAAATCATGTTTGTGCACTATGTTGATCAATTTTGGAGAATATGGTTGCCCCATGCAATATCTTTAGTCAATTATCATTCTGTGGAATGGTAACCAATATTTGATGGTGATCTTGTTCACAACTCTACTATTAATGCACATACACCATGTTCTGTCATTTTTGGCACAATCAAAAATAGCACAACACATGGGATTGTACTCTTACCAATCAATCTTCTGGTCATCAGATTATCAATCTGCTTCTATAGCTTTGTATACCTGGTCGCATGCATCTGGTAGGCTAGTCAATTAGGTTTCATTAATTTTGGAAGTAGATTTATGGCATATTGGATCTCTATGTGGAGATTACTCGAGTGGTAGATTGTTAATCAACACATACTATTCCTCTTTCAACATACGTTACACAAACTAAAGTATTGGCTCCCGAATTCGACTTTATTTTAGTATCATCAATGCTAGTTCCACCGATGCCTCTCACATGGCTTATAAGAAGTTACATATGGGATATTTTGGCCTTGATCTCTGCTTGATCACTCTTCAAGTCGAGCTTCCTCCAAGGTAGAAGTATAATATGTTTTTTTTTCCCTTGGAACATATATGTTTTTGTGGTTATCATAAAGCATGTTTTTATCATACTGTGAAAGTCGGCCTAACAGAATATGACATGCATCTATAGCCATCATGTCACACAACCAATTCATGAAGATTTTCTCGAATAGAAAATTCTACCAAAGACCTCTTATTAATATTAATCTCATTTTCTTTCTTTAACTAATCTTGAAAGTACAACTGTGAATATTTCTATGTGGTGAGGTTCAATATGTACACTTGAGTAGTCAAAATATTTTTAAAACCACCCCCATCATTAATGAGGCTGCACGATTCCTTATCACGATGCAATAATTATGGAACATGTTGTGCCAAAGTCATTGCTACTCTCTTTTGGGCTTTTGATTTGGAGAGCTTATCGAATTATCAACATCTTTTCATCATTGGCGAGGAGCTAATACTCGTCATCCACATTTTTTCCTGATTTTCCATTATATCTCTTTCCAGTTTCTTTCTGCTCTGTGAAAAAAATCACCATTATATTCGACAATTTGAGGCAATTGGTTCATAACAATGACATTTGAAGTATTTTATTGCTGGAGAGACCCAAGGTGTGCTGGTTCAATCATTATTTTCTTCTTATGTCGGGTAAATCTTGATCCTCTCGACAGTGTGCCCCTTGATCCTCTCGACAGTGTGCCCCTTGTTGGCTAAACTCTGTTTGAATGGTGGGGTGTTTTTGGCCGTTTCTTTAAGTTTAGGGCTAAGATTTGTAAATCAAGAAGATCAAAACAGATGTAATTGCACACATTGCCGATAGAGTAACTCAAACCTTCAAGGAATCACGCTACTATGTTCTCCTTTAGTTTTAACAACTCATATCCTTACATGAGTTGTTCAAATTTAGTGCACTTTTTCATTGACAAGCCAATTTATTGTAGATTGTGTATACTCAAAAAGAAATTTTGTCAATTGTATGCTAGAAGGTAGTTGCATTTCATCTTCTTCATTTTATATCACATGGTAATCATTAATTTTTTGAAGATCATTGGAATTTTTTTCTGAAGTGTTTTCCATCATGTTTTCAACTTTATCTAAAGCCGTGAATAATTTTTATAAGATTAAAAGTTATAGTTTTTTCAAATTTTCTATGCTTATTACAATATTTTTGAAATTTCATAGGAGATATGCATTTGAAATTCTAACTAAACCCATAATTATTGCACATCAATTCCAATTCCTTGGTTTCTCAGAGCTATTGCATCCCGATTCTAGAATGTATTGTAAATTTGTGTATATCATTCTCTCGTAGCCTGCATTAATGGCAGCTTCATGCTATGGTCATGCAATTGCTATACTGTAGGCAATATTCTAGTTCAAGGGTAATGTAAATTGGCAAATATGCTTAAGCGGTGAGGAATTAAGTGAGGATCGACATGTTCAACATAATAGTAAATTTGGTTGTCCTTCCTATCAAAGCCAATAAATTGCCAAATAAGTTGATGCGGTAAGGATTCAAAGATCCACGAAGCTCGTGGATCAACATATTAGTAAAATTGATCGTCTGTCCTATCAAAGCCTGATGTCAGCATTCTATTGAATATTATGTTTTTAATTTCTTTGGGCAAGGTGAGCACTCGAAGCCAACTTCTTGGAATTTTTCATTTTATTTCTATCTAATGTGCTATGCATTCAACACTATTACGCCTTCATTTATCATATGTGATTTATATAATTTGATGAAAGGAATCTCAATAGAAGTTCAAAATGAGATTATTACACTTTTATTCATCTAGTATCAGTAGCTTATATTTCATGGCCTATTTTGGGAATAATTTTATTCTTTGTTGTTTTCATTTCTAATATATATTGAATATGATACGAAAATATGTTTTTTTTTTTTTTCAAAAGTGAATAATTATTTTGTTTGAAAATTTCTAACAAAAGTTTTAGGTGATTTAAATATTTTAGAAATATTTTTATTTTATTGTTTAACAAACTCAATCAGATTCCAAACTCTGTGTCCATTATTTCCCTTTACAATCCTCATAGGCTTTGGCACTAGACTTGGGCTAGATACAATATCATAACTCCAATGTTTCATGTAGCATAACTCACATGACCCACGATTTTCTCATACTTCCATCCATTTCTCTATATATGGAATCAATGATAGCCACTTCACTCTGTGAGGTTTTGATGTGCGAGATTGAGATTGCAATAATGATGGAATAGATTGAGTGGATTACGACAGTTGATGATGTGGGTTTCTTGTAATATTGTGTCTGAACACATCCATGTGTATTTTTCGTATCCTGAGAATGTTAAGGCGAGGGCTATGCTTCAGATGGTTGGTAAGGAGAAGGCCTAGACATAGGGCTTTAAGTTCTATTTGATCAATCAGAAGATATGAAGATGAGGGGGTGGCATGTGGTGGCTGGTGTGGTGGATGTGTATGTTGAGGAAGTTGGCAGTTGAGGATATGATATGATTCACATGGAGATGGATATTGGACAAAAGGATGGTAATAAGGAATTTTTGTACTTGAGCAAGTGAGGTTGATTCTTAGTTTACCTAGCTGTGGAAATGATAGTAGAATAGGGAGTACATCTAATTTTTATTTTGGACCATGTGATCTAATTGGAGATTGTTATAGGTTGAGGGTGCAGAAGTTGT
The DNA here is from genome assembly GCA_002079205.1 of Phalaenopsis hybrid cultivar. Taxonomy (NCBI): domain Eukaryota; kingdom Viridiplantae; phylum Streptophyta; class Magnoliopsida; order Asparagales; family Orchidaceae; genus Phalaenopsis; species Phalaenopsis hybrid cultivar. The sequence goes on along the minus strand of JXCR01141720.1, from coordinate 122,721 downwards.
TTGGGTTATTGACAATATCTNTGGAGATTACTCGAGTGGTAGATTGTTAATCAGCACATACTATTCCTCTTTCAACATACGTTACACAAACTAAAGTATTGGCTCCCGAATTCGACTTTATTTTAGTATCATCAATGCTAGTTCCACCGATGCCTCTCACATGGCTTATAAGAAGTTGCGTATGGGATATTTTGGCCTTGATCTCTGCTTGATCACTCTTCAAGTCGAGCTTCCTCCAAGGTAGAAGTATAATATGTTTTTTTCCCCTTGGAACATATATGTTTTTGTGGTTATCATAAAGCATATTTTTATCATACTGTGAAAGTCGGCCTAACAGAATATGACATGCATCCATAGCCATCATGTCACACAACCAATTCATGAAAATTTTCTCGAATAGAAAATTCTACCAAAGACCTCTTATTAATATTAATCTCATTTTCTTTCTTTAACTAATCTTGAAAGTACAACTGTGAATATTTCTATGTGATGAGTTCAATATGTACACTTGAGCAGACAAAATATTTTTAAAACCACCCCCATCATTAATGAGGCTGCACANATTTTTAACGTGCATAATAGCATACAAAAAAAAGGTAAAAAAAAAAAACAAATCAATAAACAAAAGAACTAATTGAATTCCACCGTACAACAAAAAAAGAAACATAAGATGGGGCGGCTGAGCATCTACCCCTCACACAGCTCGACCTAGACCTATTAAAGTCTCGCTTGTGGCTTTGCTTTCTAGGTGTCCTTGATTCATATTCTGGTAAGTTAAGGATCGTCTTTCAACTCCATCTCCTTGTTGAGGTTTGTCCTCGCTCCATTGCCTATTGAGGTTCATCTTTGCTCTGTCGTCTTGTTTTGGTTCATCCTCGTTCAGTCTTTGAGCAGTCCCATCTCTGAGACACCAAGCATCCAATATAATCAAAAAGAATAATCCGAACTCTTGACTCAAGGAGAGGAAGAAAACCGACGCTCACTACAACATCTGTAGAAAAATATTACCACAATAAATAATATAAGCATATTCAGCACACATGTTATTTGGACCTAGCACTACGCTACGACACGAGGCCCCCTGCAATAGATAATGTCAGTAGGATAAGGTCTTCCTAGCATGCAATCTATTTAGGTGTTAATTGGCCAACATATCTATCTATAACGACAAAAGATATAACATCATCTATATCCAATTCAAGCAGGAAATTGATGCCCATAAAAAAGGAAAGACACGCACAAGTATGATCAACCTAACCTAAATCTTGGTTTGCGAAATACAATGATGTCTAACAATGTGGAATGTGAGATGGCCACTCTAACCTTTATGTTGAGGTTGCGGTTTACGTTAATTTTTATTACTATTGAGTGGTTAAAATTCAATTTACTTAGATATTGTGCAATAATATTCAACTATTAACTTTTAGTTAGATTGCACTGTTAATGTTATAGTGTGTTGGGAATGGTGGGACCCACCTAGTCAGGGATCCATGTATTCATAACTCTCTAATCCTAGCAAGTTGGGGCACCTCATTTTATGAAAATGAAATACACTGCACTGAATATTTATGAGTGTTGTATGTGAGTTGGACACTGGCCTTTATGTTAAGGTTGTAGCAAACGTTGAAAATTAATTTAGCAATCGTGTGTTAAAATTCAAATGACTTACATATTATGCAATTTAATTCGATTTTAGCCTTTGAGTTAGATTTTGTTGTTACTTCAATTTTTTAAAAGAGTGTCGTGAAGGGTGGGACCCACCTAGCCGGGGGTCCCACTATTCACAACTCCTTAATCCTAGCGAGAAGGAGCATCTCAATTTTTGAAAATAAAATGCACCACCCTGAATATCTATAAATAACTTTATTATGCATTCTTCACTTAAGTTTTGTTGTTTAAGCGTTTGATTGATTCTTAATTTTTTTTTTCCAATTTTACTTGGCTTAGGTTCAAATTGATTAAAACCTCAAGTCATATATTTAAGATTCTAAAGTAGTGTTATAAAGTTCTAAGTGAAGGGTAGGAAGTTCAATCTCCCAAAATTCCATCTGATAAAAACTTAAGGTTAATTTTAAAAGTTAAAAGATTATAATGATTAGGGGATTGTGCTAGGATTCTTTNAATTGGTTCATAACAATGACATTTGAAGTATTTTATTGCTGGAGAGACCCAAGGTGTGCTGGTTCAATCATTATTTTCTTCTTATGTCGGGTAAATCTTGATCCTCTCGACAGTGTGCCCCTTGATCCTCTCGACAGTGTGCCCCTTGTTGGCTAAACTCTGTTTGAATGGTGGGGTGTTTTTGGCCGTTTCTTTAAGTTTAGGGCTAAGATTTGTAAATCAAGAAGATCAAAACAGATGTAATTGCACACATTGCCGATAGAGTAACTCAAACCTTCAAGGAATCACGCTACTATGTTCTCCTTTAGTTTTAACAACTCATATCCTTACATGAGTTGTTCAAATTTAGTGCACTTTTTCATTGACAAGCCAATTTATTGTAGATTGTGTATACTCAAAAAGAAATTTTGTCAATTGTATNAAATTTTGTCAATTGTGCGCTAGAAGGTAGTTGCATTTCATCTTCTTCATTTTATATCACATGGTAATCATTAATTTTTTGAAGATCATTGGAATTTTTGTCTGAAGTGTTTTCCATCATGTTTTCAACTTTATCTAAAGCCGTGAATAATTTTTATAAGATTAAAATTTTTAGTTTTTTCAAATTTTCTATGCTTATTACAATATTTTTGAAATTTCATAGGAGATATGCATTTGAAATTCTAACTAAACCCATAATTATTGTACATCAATTCCAATTCCTTGGTTTCTCAGAGCTATTGCATCCCGATTCTAGAATGTATTGTAAATTTGTGTATATCATTCTCTCGTAGCCTGCATTAATGGCAGCTTCATGCTATGGTCACGCAATTGCTATACTGTAGGCAATATTCTAGTAAAAGGGTAATGTAAATTGGCAAATATGCTTAAGCGGTGAGGAATTAAGTGAGGATCGACATGTTCAACATAATAGTAAATTTGGTTGTCCTTCCTATCAAAGCCAATAAATTGCCAAATAAGTTGATGCGGTGAGGATTCAAAGATCCACGAAGCTCGTGGATCAACATATTAGTAAAATTGATCGTCTGTCCTATCAAAGCCTGATGTCAACATTCTATTGAATATTATGTTTTTAATTTCTTTGGGCAAGGTGAGCACTCGAAGCCAACTTCTTGGAATTTTTCATTTTATTTCTATCTAATGTGCTACACATTCAACACTATTACGCCTTCATTTATCATATGCGATTTATATAATTTAATGAAAGGAATCTCAATAGAAGTTCAAAATGAGTTTATTACACTTTTATTCATCTAGTATCAGTAGCTTATATTTCATGGCCTATTTTGGGAATAATTTTATTCTTTGTTGTTTTCATTTCTAATATATATTAAATATGATACGAAAATATGTTGTTTTTTTATTTCAAAAGTGAATAATTATTTTGTTTGAAAATTTCTAACAAAAGTTTTATGTGATTTAAATATTTTAGAAATATTTTTATTTTATTGTTTAACAAACTCAATCAGATTCCAAACTCTGTGTCCATTATTTCCCTTTACAATCCTCATAGGCTTTGGCACTAGACTTGGGCTAGATACAATATCATAACTCCAATGTTTCATGTAGCATAACTCACATGACCCACGATTTTCTCATACTACCATCCATTTCTCTATATATGGAATCAATGATAGCCACTTCACTCTGTGAGGTTTTGATGTGCGAGATTGAGATTGCAATAATGATGGAATAGATTGAGTGGATTACGACAGTTGATGATGTGGGTTTCTTGTAATATTGTGTCTGAACACATCCATGTGTATTTTTCGTATCCTGAGAATGTTAAGGCGAGGGCTATGCTTCAGATGGTTGGTAAGGAGAAGGCCTAGACATAGGGCTTTAAGTTCTATTTGATCAATCAGAAGATATGAAGATGAGGGGGTGGCATGTGGTGGCTGGTGTGGTGGATGTGTATGTTGAGGAAGTTGGCAGTTGAGGATATGATATGATTCACATGGAGATGGATATTGGACAAAAGGATGGTCATAAGGAATTTTTGTACTTGAGCAAGTGAGGTTGATTCTTAGTTCCTAGTTGTGGAAATGATAGTAGAATACGGAGTACATCTAATTTTTATTTTGGACCATGTGATCTAATTGAAGATTGCTATAGGTTGAGGGTGCAGAAGTTGTTTGGGTTATTGACAATATCGTTTGGGATCTCATCAATAAAGCAAATTTATTTTTTTAACTTTTATTTTTGAGAATAATAAGTGTAATCATAAATCATTTTCTTCATCTTAAACAACATAACCCAAATAATTTATATAAATTTAATACTACAACAAAGACAATGACAATTCTTTATCCCTCTAAGCGGGCTCAACAAACCTCCTTAGTTAATTACATCTTAGAAAATAGTATCTTTAAAAAAAACTCTCGATTAAAACAATAATTATTCATTTTTTTGAAATATAATAGTAGATATCAAGATTAGTATGTAGAATTTTAAAAGGGAATGACTCAAATTTAGAACACTTGTTACCANATTTTCTTCATCTTAAACAACATAACCCAAATAATTTATATAAATTTAATACTACAACAAAGACAATGACAAATCTTCATCCCTCTAAGCGGGCTCGACAAACCTCGTTAGTTAATTACATCTTAGAAAACAGTATCTTTTAAAAAAACTCTCGATTAAAACAATAATTATTCATTTTTTTTAAATATAATAGTAGATTTCAAGATTAGTATGTAGAATTTTAAGAGGGAATGACTCAAATTTAGAACTCTTGTTACCGAAAGTCGATGGAGGAAAAGAGTGGAACATAGATATTGGGAGGATTAGTGGTTACTCCAATATATTATAAAGTTGGTCTTTATAATTTTGAAAGTGAAATGATAATTATTATTTGAGTTGAGTAAATTTTAGAAAGTTATGAATTCTAGTCAATGGAACAAGCCATCGAAAAGTTTAAGAGAAGTCAGTCACAAGGCAAGGTCGACTAAACTACCTCAGAACCTATGCAAATGTTAGTTCTACCAGTAAGGTAGAAGCTCGAACCTAACCAAGTTGGTGAGACATTTTTTTTGTTTTTGAATGTTTTTTTTTTTTTTTTGAGGGAAAAAGGGGTGAAACTTGTGGGTTGCATTCTTAGAGAAGAATGAAACCCAACCCGACTCCCCTGAACTTACGACCCTCCTTGAGTAGGCTGTCGGTCAACACTTACGCTTTAAAACCATGAGTCTATTCACATGCATGTCATGAGTGATAGATTGCTTTTATTAGAATAGATGCTTTGGGACTTACTACTCGATCTTGAAGATCAAGTACCTCGGGTAATGTATGCTCAATTTTTTGTCATGTTAAAATATTAAATTTTTTTATTTATGCAAAGAAGTTGTTTGCTCGACCAAGCAAATTGAAAATGATCATATTCAATCAATTGAGACATGATCGGTCGAGGAAAATTTATTTAATTATATATTTTTTATAAATGAAACACCAATGTGATATGTAAGCTGTGAAAATGGTTATGCGAGTATTTATATGATGGATGTTGTAAAAATCATTACGGCTAATCAATATGAAAGACATATTCACTGTTTAAAGTCGGTGATCCTCACAGGCAGGATCTCCCACCTTCTGTATAATGAGTGAAGGCCTGAAGAGATGAAAAAAGGATACAATATGGTGCTATCAGTTGTAGCTGGTTAACCTTAATCGTTAAGGTTTCTAATTGATTTTAATTAGGTTGATTAGTAATAAATGCATGCTGATGTAATATCTAATTGATATGCAATGCAAATATTTTATTAAATTTTGAGTTTTGCTATTTTAATTTTTGTTATGAATTGTGTTTTTGAAAATTTAAGTTAAAGTGGAGGTTGAATAGAAAATCTCTCATCCTCGGAGCCTAATGTAATCCAAGCCTAACCAAGCAATCAAACAAAGAAAAAATTTAGGAAAAGATGGATATTTTTAACGTGCATAATAGCATACAAAAAAAAAGGTAAAAAAAAAAACAAATCAATAAACAAAAGAACTAATTGAATTCCACCGTACAACAAAAAAAGAAAAATAAGATGGGGCGGCCGAGCATCTACCCCTCACACAACTCGACCTAGACCTATTAAAGTCTCGCTTGTGGCTTTGCTTTCTAGGTGTCCTTGATTTATATTCTGGTAAGTTAAGGATCATCCTTCAACTCCATCTCCTTGTTGAGGTTTGTCGTCGCTCCATTGCCTATTGAGGTTCATCTTTGCTCCGTCGTCTTGTTTTTTTCCATCCTTGTTCAGTCTTTGAGCAGTCCCATCTCAGACACCAAGCATCCAATCTAATAAAAAAGAATAATCCGAACTATTGACTCAAGGAAACGAAGAAAACCGACGCTCACTACAACATCTGTAGAAAAAATATTACCACAATAAATAATATAAGCATATTCATCACACATGTTATTTGGACCTAGAACTACGCTACGACACGAGGCCCCCTGCAGTAGATAATGTCAGTAGGATAAGGTCTTCCTAGCATGCAATCTATTTAGGTGTTAATTGGCCAACATATCTATCTATAACGACAAAAGATATAACATCATCTATATCCAATTCAAGCAGGAAATTGATGCCCATAAAAAAGGAAAGACACGCACAAGTATGATCAACCTAACCTAAATCTTGGTTTGCGAAATACAATGATGTCTAACAATGTGGTATGTGAGATGGCCACTCTAAGCTTTATGTTGAGGTTGTGGTTTACGTTAATTTTTATTACTATTGAGCGGTTAAAATTCAATTTACTTAAATATTGTGCAATAATATTCAACTATAACCTTTTAGTTAGATTTCACTGTTAATGTTATAGTGTGTTGGGAATAGTGGGACCCACCTAGTCAGGGATCTATCTATTCGTAAATCTCTAATCCTAGCAAGTTGGGGCACCTCATTTTATGAAAATGAAATACACTGCACTGAATATTTATGAGTGTTGTATGTGAGTTGGACACTGGCCTTTATGTTAAGGTTGTAACTCACGTTGAAAATTAATTTATTGCAATCATGTGTTAAAATTCAAATGACTTACATATTATGCAATTTAATTTGATTTTAGCCTTTTAGTTAGATTTTGTTGTTACTTCAATTTTTTAAAAGAGTGTCGTGGAGGGTGGGACCCACCTAGCCGGGGGTCCCACTCTTCACAACTCCTTAATCCTAGCGAGAAGGAGCATCTCAATTTTTGAAAATGAAATGCACCACCCTGAATATCTATAAATAACTTTATTATGCATTCTTCACTCAAGTTTTGTTGTTTAAGCGTTTGATTGATTCTTAATTTTTTTTTTTTCCAATTTTACTTGGCTTAGGTTCAAATTGATTAAAATCTCAAGTCGTATACTTAAGATTCTAAAGGAGTGTTATAAAGTTCTAAGTGAAGGGTACGAAGTTCAATCTCCCAAAATTCCATCTAATAAAAACTTAAGGTTAATTCTAAAAGATTATAATGATTAGGGGATTGTGCTAGGATTCTTCAAGTTAGAGTTACTTGAGCTCTTAAAGTTAATTAATTAAAGTTAAACCATCCCAAACGAGTCTTAAAATTTCACTAGATTGTCCTCGAATCTTATTTAAGATTAGAGATAATTTTAGTGGATTATGGATCATTCTAAATTACATTTCCTCCTTTTTTTATTGATTAGTTAATTATTTAATGGATTGGCCTTTAATTACCTCAAATTAAAATAATTCTAGAAAAAAATATAAAAATCGATTAGTTGATTAAGAAAATTATCTTAAGTTTTTTGTGAAAATTTCAAGAATATTTATATTATAATTATTAAGTTATGATTTATTTGACACTGTTTAATTTTTAGGTTTGCAAAATACATAAAATAATTTAATTGATAAAAATATTTTTTTCACATTATTATAATTTTATCCTCTGATTATNGACACTGTTTAATTTTTAGGTTTGCAAAATACATAAAATAGTTTAATTGATAAAAATATTTTTTTCACATTAGTATAATTTTATCCTCTGATTACTATATCTATGGTTATGGTTTCTATAAATTTGTTGAATTAGATTAATTCCTAAGTTCAGGTAATTTAAAATTGAATTTTTTTAATTGAAATTAATATTTAGCCTTTAATATTTACTTAAATATTAATAAAGTCTTAAATATATCTTTGTTACTTGCTGACTTTAAAATTTTAAAGGGGGNTATTATATCTATGGTTATGGTTTCTATAAATTTGTTGAATTAGATTAATTCCTAAGTTCAGGTAATTTAAAAGTGAATTTTTTTAATTGAAATTAATACTTAGCCTTTAATATTTACTTAAATATTAATTAAGTCTTAAATATATTTTTGTTGCTTTCTGACTTTAAAATTTTAAAGGGGAGGAATATAACAAAATAAAGTGTTTATCCAAAACGGTTAAGTTTAGTTTTAGGGTTAATTAATAAATAGGTCAATTGATAATCTTAAATTAAATAACTTAAACCCCAAACTATCTCCATCTAATAAAATTATTCCTAAAAATCCTATATAAGCTTTAAGAAGTTTAATTACGGTTAAGATCAACATATTTTTGTGCTTAAATAATTTGATTTTGGCTTAGGTAATTAAAATCAATTAATTATTCTGTTTAGGTAAGGTTTTATGATAAATTTGAAGAAAACACCGAAAATGATCCCAAAAAGGTCCAAGAAAATTCCGTGAGGTCTCTCTAAATCTAAGGAACCTCCCACAAAAGNATCAATTAATTATTCTGTTTAGGTAAGGTTTTATGATAAATTTGAAGAAAACACCGAAAATGATCCCAAAAAAGTCCAAGAAAATTCTGTGAGGTCTCTCTAAATCTAAGGAACTTCCCACAAAAAATTTGGGTCATAACTTTTTCAAATGAATTTTTAATTAGGGATTTATGGTTTTGATTATTTGTCAAATTGATCTCAAATTACATTATATAATTTAGGATTTTTATTTTTCTTTGGAAGAGCTCACTGAGACGACATTTTCTTTTTCTATATATATATTTTTAAGTTTTTTTTATATGTTTTTTTTNTTTAATTAGGGATTTATGGTTTTGATTATTTGTCAAATTGATCTCAAATTACATTATATAATTTAGGATTTTAATTTTTCTTTGGAAGAGCTCACTGAGACGACATTTTCTTTTTCTATATATATATATTTAAGTTTTTTTTTATATGTTTTTTTAAAGTTTCAATCATTAAATAGGATAATAAATCTATTTACTCCTGGTTGCCACATCAGCCGACTTTTACATGTGTCGACCTCTGATTGGCTTCACAATACATCTCATGGGGCCCAGGTTCTAAGTATTATCTAGTGTGATTTAATCAAAGCCAGACCATTCATTCCAATCAAAGGAAACGGACGACTTTGATTATGTCCTCCAAATGTAAGAGGGAGGCATCCCTCATGATTTGTTGCAACCTAGCTGATCTGGTGGCCGGAGTTCGATTGTAATCGATTGAAATGGTCAGCAGGGAGGGGGCGCATGGTACTTGCCTAAGAATGTGATCCTTTACCCTATGACAAGTCCCTCTAAATTTTAATGACCGAAAATACTTGATGGAACAATGAATCCTCCAGTGTGGAATGAATCCTCAAATTGACGGGGCCTGAAGCTTTGGGAGAGCTTTGCAAACAACTTTTTTTTAAGACGAAAAAGGTTGAGGAATTACTTTCTCTTAAGACGAAAAAGGCTGAAAAGCCTCCATTTGCTTCGTGGAATAACGCTGCCAGAATCAATGCCAGAATTGATATATAGAGCTCACCGAAGGACGTTGAGAGGTGAAAATGATTATGGCAAGTTCCTTAGGACTCAAGGAAGCTCTTAGGAAGAAGAATACTGAATTATTCCTTTTTTCCTTGAATTTTGATTTTCTCCAACCTTAAAGTTTCAGTCACCATGGGGCGGTCGAAATACCATCTTAGCCCTCTAGAGAAGGCCAATCTGATGGTGCGGGAGTCAATTTCCATTGCCCCTTGGAGCCTTGAGCTCTAAGCAGCAACAAGGGAGTGGGAAGATGGATGGAGTGAGTCGGGTTGTGCCTCCTTTTGGCCCAAGTTCAGCTCTCTTTTTTGCTGGGTTCAGGGAGGAACTAGGGAGGATCAGGGATGTGGGAAGCAACTCAGGAGATGATCAACCTATTAGGGAAAAGCATAGGTAGCTAAGCAAGGGAGCTTGTTGAGCCGTTTCAGGAAGTTGATCCATGGAGTCAATTTAGGGGCTATGTTTGGCCATAGGAGGAGGTGGCAAGCTATGTGGAGGCTAGTTCAATCAATGGAGAGTCTCTACATGCCTAGAGTGGTTCTAAGGTTGAGTTGGCTTGGACTTGGTCTGGGTTGGCTTATATGGATATTGGTCTCCCTCTTTTTTTCTTAAGTTTTCTTTCGTGTGAGGTTGAATTTTGTCTTAANGGGCTATGTTTGGCCATAGGAGGAGGTGGCAAGCTATGTGGAGGCTAGTTCAATCAATGGAGAGTCTCTACAAGCCTAGAGTGGTTCTAAGGTTTAGTTGGCTTGGACTTGGTCTGGGTTGGCTTATATGGATATTGGTCTCCCTCTTTTTTTCTCAAGTTTTCTTTCGTGTAAGGTTGAATTTTGTCTTAACTTATACTTTATGGCTTGTTTAGTCTGTGAAAGATTGTTTGTTTTAAGTTTGATTAGGTTTAGTTTTCAATAAGTAACTTTTCATATCTTTCTTAACTTATACATGCACACACACACACACACACACACACATATATATATTAATATATATATAATATTAAATCAATGACCGGAGGCTAGCCACCAATTTATATATGTATGTATGTATGAGTGTTTGTGTCTGTCCGTACATATGTACGTACGTACGTAATATATCTATGTATATATATATATATATATATATACTTTTTTATTTTAATCTTAATTTAAGCGAAGTCAAAATCCATTCAAGGTTTCCCAGATCCCAAGCCAAGTCATGATCAACCACCGAAGGGCGCTAAGAAAGAATCTAGGCCTAGATGGAGGAAGTGGTGAGGAGATTTCTCGACCAAAATGTGGTCAATAACTGTGTCATGATCTTATGGTTTTAGCATGAATAACAAGTTGGTGATAGTAAAAAGCTTCCATTTACCCTAGCTTTTATTTTAGGGTTGAACTCAAAAATAGTATCTCGACTATTCACATGAGGTTAATTTAGCATAGATCGTATATTTCTCACAAAGTCCCCCGACTATAAAATTGATACAATATAACCAATTTGGGATTAAATTTTGATCAATTTTATATAATTGAGGGAGTAAATTAATATCATTATTGTATTACAGTTTTTGCATGAGGAACTATTATGGATCAATTTTGTGTAGTCGAAGGCCATAATTGAGAAATGCAGTACGCAAGGACTAAAATGGTCATCTCGAATAGTTGCAAAATTATTTTGAGATTTAGTCTTTCTTTTGCTAAATTTTTATTCGGGAAAAATAACAAAACTCTGAAATGCATGCATTTCTTGGGCTGTTGAGCTTCAATACCGAGTAATATCTTATCTTGCATGGCAGACATTAAATATTTTTTATGCTTCAAAGTGAGGATATTGATTAACATATTCATATTGTGCACTAAAGTTAGCACTTTTTAATCCCCAAATTATGTTAAATTTCATATTGCTCCCATGTTAGTCTGATATAAACCTGCTTTGCAGCTCACTCCCAGTATGGCCATATATGACACTATGCAAAGTTTGAAAAGTCCAGTTGCCACCAACTGTGTTGGCTATGCCTATAACTTGGCAGGCTTTCTTCTCGCTGCTGGAGAAAAGGTTTGACTGTTTTAAGTTTGTTTAAAACAGCAAATAGAGTAATTTTTATGCATCTCTTTTTTATTTCCTCTCACCTACTGCTTTTGATTTAAATTGTGCTAAATAGTTGGAATACTGAATTTTCTTTTTTTTAAAAAAAAAATCAAGGGTAACCGAGTTGCCATGCCTCTTTGTAGAATTGCTCTTCAATCCCCAGCAGGAGCAGCCCGGGGTCAGGTTTGTATCATTGACTACTTAGTGTTTGATTTCTATATATTTGAATGCTCTTTTTCCCTAAATATTTCTGTAATTGCTCTACCAGGCTGATGATGTAAGAAATGAAGCAAATGAACTTCTTCGCATTCGAGATTACCTTTTTGGAGAGTTGGCAAGAAAGACAGGTCAACCGATTGAGAAGGCATGTAATTATTTCCTGTGTTGTCATGATTTCATAATTTTCTAATAAAATTTTGTTCAAGTGCAATAATATTAATGTCTGTTCTAGTTGATGCCCATTTTACCAATGTTTTGA
>JXCR01141720.1:94200-109984 GCA_002079205.1 Phalaenopsis hybrid cultivar | reverse complement strand
AGGGTATCTTCCACTCTCATTTATTATGAGAGGGACAAATGTATCTACCACACTTATTTATAATGGGTGGGATACACTCATTCAGTCCTTCTTAAAGCGTAGAACCAAAGAGAAAGATTAAGAAAGTTCATGGCTTCTCTTATATCAATTACTGGTTATGTCAGGTATATGCCTCTTATAGGACTTCCACCATGCTTGTATGGCAATACAACAATCAATTTTAAGAAACATGCAAGACCTCTCTTACATGTAAATTTTTTATCCTAAATTATGTGATATGATCCTTCAATCAACATAAGGAAACCATTACAAATAGCTCAAATAAATGCAACATCAAAAGATGTATGCTTTATTGTTCAATAATTGAATTACAAAGTACATAAAGCTTTGAATAATCAATCTCTGAAGCAAAGTACATCATATATATCAAACCAAAAGAATAAGCCTAAGAATAATATATCTTTAAGCATTTCCCATTTATAGGGGACATAGGGTGATATTTGTCAGCCTCAATAAGCATGTAGGCTCCTCCCTTGTAGACCTTCTAAATCACGAGTGGTTCTTCCCGTGTAGGTTCAAACTTTCTGTTCCTTCGACAGTTAGATATGATTGGGTGGTTGACCCGACTCGCAATTACGCAATTATTTAAGTTCAGAAATATCGCCCAAATCTTGACCCAATTTATATTTAGCGGCTAGTGTGCAAAATTAATTAGTATATAAAGACAATAAAAATGGTTTACACACTAATTGTACTACACAAGTATACTTATAGCTTCAAGTAAAATAGGATTTTTTTTAAAAAACCCCAGTATTGATTCCACAAAGATAGCCAAAACTCTTACAAAATTGACTTTAATAAAACCTACTTTTAAATTGTAGAGAACTCATATAGTAATTGATCACAAGTTCTTATGTAATATTTATTCCTATAGAATTAAAGGAATGCTAGGTATGCTAAGAAAATACAAGATGTAAATGCAGAACAATCTAAAAAGGTTTTAAAATGTAAATTTACCACTACTTTAAACTAATACTGTATGAAGAGTTCAAATTTGTATAGAACATCCTTTCCCCTGCAATGAGTTTATAATTAGTGTAGGAAAATAATTTTACATATAACTAAGGTATTTTGCCAAATAGGAGCAATTCTATTCTTTACCCTTTGTTAAGTTTATAAAGAATATTTGCTAATCTAGAGTTTCATCCTCAAAACTGTGGTTAGGCTGGAAAGATACTAGCTTACACTAAAGTTCCCACTTCCCCTCCTTTGAGGGCTAACATCTTGCTTTAGTTTCCAAACATCTGGACCAAATTGGGGATTTTAGTATATCACCCTAAAATCTCTAATTCTACGCCCATCAAAAATTATTTCTCTATTTATTTGCACTTCACCTCAGGGACTACATTCTCATCCATGAGGCTAAATGTGATTCTTGCTATGTTGAAACATATCCCATTTTGGGTCACTACATTTTACAATATATTTTAATAAATCAATTTGCCAGATTGCAAGTAAATTAAGCATAGAGTTTGAATCATCATAATTTATGGAATTCTAATAGCTCTTCTACTAAACTATATTCATACAAATAATTAATCCTCATTGCAGAGAGAAAGATAAATGAAGCTACTTAGATCTGATGGGGAAGAAACAACAAAACATGGATTTATAGATCAATAAAAGTTTACTAGGCAAGACAAAGTAAAATGAACAAAGTACACAACTTATCTTAAACTCCTTCCCAAGTAATCCTTCTAGTTACTTTGAATCACTCACTCTCCTTACAATTTCACTCCACACTTACTCAAAATATGTAGTAAAGAAGATATCTCTCACTTCTCCTCTTCTCCTCAAAATCTAAGTAATTGTCCAAGACTTTCTCCTCTCTAGGAATAACACACTTCTCTACAAAAGACTCCCTTTTTTTCCTAAAAAAAGTCTCTCATTTGTATCTCTAGAAGTCCCTTTAAATAGAGCTCTCAAAATCCCCAAGAGTTTCTTTAAGAACCTCTTCAAAATTCGTTCAACTTCAATGGATCTTCTAAATAATCACCTTTGGCACCTAGGTGCCAGGATCCTAGCGCCTAGGTGACAGGTTCTCTGTTGTCTGGTGCCTTGATACGCGAAAATAATGTGCAATTTTATGTATTCATTTTATGCTTAAGTTTGGTGATATTGCACTTTAAAGAAGTGTATTTTCATGGTTTGTTGTATGCATATTGATTTTAGGCATTTGAAGCAAAAAGTAGCCAAAAGATGGAAATTTGGAGCCAAAATGGAGCTTTCCAGCATCCTAGCGCCAGATGTGCCATTATACAGAGAACTAGCGCCAGAAGAACCATTTTACAGAGAAGTGGCGCCAAAAGTGCAAGAATTGGCGCCAGAGGTGCTAAAATCCAGACAACAACGTTGAACTTCATTACACTAGTGTCAGAGGCGCCAGAACTAGCTTCAGAAGCTCCAAAGATGAATTAAGACGGAGTAAGGCAGTTCGTGACTACTTTTTAGAGGTTCTCAAAGGCTCCAATCAATTCAAACACCCCATGGAGTGATTCAATGCATCTCGACACTTTGGAAAGGCTCTTAAATGAAGAGATATGTCTCTTAGATGAAGGGAATTGTCTCTTGGAGTGAAGAGGTGTGCCTTTTGAGAAAAAAGGGAGAGAATTTTGAATTCTTTTTGAAATGAAGACTAATCCTGATTAAAAAGGACATGAGTCAAAAGAAGAAGATGGGGGGCGNTTCATGATTTCATCATAAACGAATTAAAGAATTAGGCCACTTAATTGACTCCTTTTTTTTCTTGTCTTGCAATTTGGTTGTACATTCCTCTAGAGTGCTCCTCTATCATTTTGTGCCTTCCTTTGTCCAAGTTCCCTTCTTTCTACCATAGTGTGGCGGCCACAGTTTTTTTTAGGTTGTTTAATTTGTGTCTACTGATGATGCTAAACTAGATGGGGGTTTAATATAAACATTTTTTTTTAGATTAGTTAGTTTCATCCATCAAGTTAATAATATTGTGTATTTTGTTCTTTTGTTTTGGTACATCAAACATATACTAGAAAAACCACTCTTTGTTTTACAGCATTATGCATAATATTTATCTTGTGTGACATGCTAAAATTCTAAATTTAGATTCAGAAAATTGTGCCTGTAGACAGGGCGTTCATTATTTGGACTCTTTTCTTGCTCAAAATGAAATATAATTGGCTTTGGTAGTTGATGGCTCACATGAACAAATGTACTTGAAATAGTGCCATAACAATCTTTTTTGTTATATTCTCAATGGTAAATTATTCTGTTTGATGAAATAATGATAATTAAGACATTTATTTTTTATTTTCTCTATCGAATTAATGAATTTGATCATTTCTTAAGTACCCTTGGTTTTGTTTACTTTATATTTGTACAGTGATGGCCAACATAGGTACGACATCTACACTTAGATGTCAATCTTCTAATCAAGACCAATCCTTTGTCGGTTAAAATACATGGCAAAAGAGGCACATGGAATGAAAGTTCCAAGATGTTTGCAATTTGGAGTTGGAATGATCAATAAAATGAAAATTATTGCTAGAACAAATGATAGTGCTGTTGCTTGTAATAAAGTTTCTCTAAAGCTTAGATTCATAATTTTGAGCATTATTGCAAGAAAATATTACAAAATCAACATAAAATCAAGGAAATATGATTTTAGTTTCATATGACCATAAATTGACGTGAAAGGTTGTTTTTAAGAGAATTTTCATACTCCAATTTAGGGCATGGAGGTAATATTAATGATATTGAATCTTTTTGATGNGCAAGAAAATATTACAAAATCAACATAAAATCAAGGAAATATGATTTTAGTTTCATATGACCATAAATTGACAATGAAAGGTTGTTTTTAAGAGAATTTTTCATACTCCAATTTAGGGCATGGAGGTAATATTAATGATATTGAATCTTTTTGATTTACCTGTTATAGAAGTTAAAAAACTGGAAGTTAAAAGTTGCTGCATAATGTGCAGTGAAGTAAAGGAAGTATTTTTAATCATAAAGTTTGATTTGATAGATGTGAATTTGAAAGCTATTTATGGATTGATTGGAGAGGATCTTAAGACAAAAAAAAAAAAAAGTATAGTGCATTCGTTTGTTTAAAATGTGCGACTTAATATGGATGCAACCAGCAAAATTTTATACGACTTTATCCCTTTCATGGCTGATATTAATTCTAACAAAAGAAGCAAAAATGGGGACGCAAAGCTGAGGGGTAAAAATGGGGCTGAAATCACATGATACTCGGTCCTTGTTAGACATGCTCTGCACTCTCCATTCTTCCCCACAATAGTGCTCGTCTTTCATGCACATGCAACATCTTCTGTTTCAGCATCCTCTCTTCTGATGCCGACTTTTACGCATTTGAGTGCAGCCACAAACCTGTCCACAGTGCCTTTCAATCCGCCTACATGATTTTAATATGACATTCCTAATACCTGTGTTTGGTATCATGGATGTTGCATTCTTCTCTGTAATTGAGGTGGAGTTTGCACATTCCGCCAATATTTTGTCTCATTCTGGGGTCCATGGCACATATTCGGTGTTGAAATTGTGGTTGATCTCACATTTCTTGTACATCAATAGTTATGACAGTGCTGTCTAACCCACAGTCAGACATCAGTGAAGCTTCTGTTTTCTTTTAATAATTTTCAGAAGTTCAGAATTAATCGGATGTGGGCATTACTCACAACAAGAGTCGTGAAAAATTTGTGGAGAAAAAGTTTAATGGACGTTATGTCTTATTAATTTTTATTTTTTGAACAAAGAACTTTCAGAATCGTAATGACTTCCATATAATAACAGAAAAAGGTGGTAATATTTCATCATCTAGCTGATGTTACTTATGACAAATATAACAGATCCTATGGTTTGCCTGACATGTTACTCATCTACTTTGCTTCTATTTTCATTTTTGGATAAATTCTTACTTGAGCATAAAGCGAGAATATTAGAGGTAGATTACCATTGAATGGAAGCCAAGTTTTTACTTCCAGGCGCTATTTATTTTGTTTGCCTGAACAAGCATCCCTACGAAGGCCTATATTATAATGTTATTGTATTGCATAATTGGTTGTCATTCATGCAGATCAACAAAGATTTGAGTCGCATGAAGAGATTCAATGCTCAAGAAGCTCTGGAATATGGGCTGATTGATCGGATCCTAAGACCTGCTCGAATCAAGGCTGATGCGCCTCGAAAGGAACAAGCAGGAGTGGGTCTTGGGTGAAACAGGCGTTTGTTTTTCAAATCGCTGTTCAGATATAATTTTACGTTGTTCTTTGATTTTCTTACTTTGTTTATCATTGCCAAGTGGTTTATTCATTTGTATCATAATCTGTCTGATCGGTGACCATGCCGAAGAACTTCTGCTAGAAGAGGTGGGTCAATGGTACAGTTTGCGAGTTATAAGCTGCTATTTTATTCGCTGCAGTTGTTTGTTGAGGAACTATACTAGATATCTGCTCTGTTTTCTACTTTTCTTAAGGCGTTCCTGTAATTGGTGAAAAATTTGAGTACGTAAGATGTACGCAGCGCTACGTACGTCAGGTAGGTTATAAGTAGGGTGTTGGGGGTTATATCCGCATTATACCCCCTGTAACTTCTCTGTAACCTACAAATATATGAAAACAGAAGCGCGAAACTTACTAGTTATAGGTAGGTTACATGAATGTTACAGATGGTATAACGCGGATATAACCCCCAGTACCCTCCTTATAACCTACCTGATGTACGATGTGCTTCGTATGTCTTACGTACGCAATTTTTTCTCCTGCAATTTGGTTTAAGCGTAATTTGAATATGTAGGAGTTTTATAATTGTGCAAATTTATTTTATTTTCTTATTGATTCAGAGCTATAATGAAGTTGTAATTGGGCATGTTAATTATATGGAAGATAATTATTTAATTATATACCTTTAAAGCGTTAGGTCGCTCTATTTAGTAGAATAGTTTAATTTATCTTCATATATCTCTCATCACCGATCGTTATTCTTGTATTAAGATTTGAAATGGCAAATGCTATTGATGATTTTAAAGGTAATAAAATTTTGTTTGTGGCTATTTTAAATTACAATCATTCGTTTTTCAGATAGGTGGTGATGAATGTAGGGACAAAAAATCCATTCTTTTAAATGGGCAGCACTCTTATTTATTAGATATAAATATATTTTTAAATTTTTTTAATCAAAATTGTCATAATTTGCAGTGCATTAATTTAATATGTTTGACATAATTATTAACATAATTAAAATAGAATTGGTTTTAATCTAATTACATGCTTTATATTTTAATCATACTAAAACAGGAATATTTACAAAATAAAAAATTCTCTCAAATAGAAAATAAAATGCAAATTCCTTCATGCTTGTAATGTTGTAGAACAAGTTGAGTAAGTTTATAATGAATTTTATTACACACTTCAAAGCTTGAACAAGTACAAGGGAAATTCTCTTTCGGTTCTTTGGATGATTTAGCTTTTGGGAGTACTTTTATTGTTGTGCATTTAAGCCTAATATAAATGTTAAATTTGATTTTATATGATGTGTGAGCAGGAGATATGTATCTTGCCACACATCAAATGACGAGGTATGTATCCTGGCCATATATCAGATAAGATGAGGTATGTATGTTGACTGTACATTAAATAGAGCAGGAGATATGTATTCTATCAAACATATCAAATGGCACATGAGGTATATATCTTGATTATATATCAAACAGAGCAGTAGATATGTATCATGCAGCATATATCAAATGACGCAGGAGGTATGTATCTTGATCCTATCTGTTTGTATCTTTCCTATGCATTAGATAAGAAATCATGTGGAGAAATACCCTAAGGTGACATGCTAAAAACATATGTTGGACGCATAAAGCGATCCCACAAGGAGAGATGCTTCCCTTAAAGGATACTGATATTGATTGATCGAGGTAACCCTATCAAGCATAAAAAAATAATCAGACATCAAAGTACCCCAACAAGTCATAGATCGACCGTAAAATCAATGTGACAAGTTATTCGATAAGGCAGACATAACCAACCAAATCGATCAAAAATATTAACTGGATTAAATAACCAGGATGGTCTAACCACAAGGGTACTTTCATGAGCACCAGTGAGACATCTCTCATTGAATATTCCTCTAAATTAGCAAGTTAACTCTTGCTACAGAGGTATCAAATATCTCAATGAAGAGATGGATCAGTTAAACTACTGATATGACATGCCAAGTTGATTGAAAATGATATCATAACACTTCGATAGAATCACAGATCCAACCATTGGGTGCTTCTGGCAAGCACTAGTGAAGTAAATTTTGCTAAAAGGCCCCTCAGAACTAGCAAAGTAGCTCTCACTTGGGGAAAACTCAACGAATATTTCCTATGAGAATTGGTTGAGGCAATTCTTGATAGGGAAAATACTGGGACCATTGTTTGACATCAATAGTGGCTCTGACTTAAAACTTGGATTGGATAGACCATAGACGAAGTCTAAAACTAATACAACATGATGCTTTAAAAAGATAGTATATATATATATATATATATATATATATATATATATATATATATATTTCGAGTAAAAAATATCAAAGATGTTGGATGACTAAAACATACCAACCTATATGTGATATTGTTATTGAAGTTTTTTGGTACAATGACTTCTGCTGGGGGAATCATCTCAGCATCTATAAATTTCATGACGAAAACATAGTGCACCAATCATAAGGGTATTTAGCCCACAGGTTAAACCCCATAAATATCCTCCAAGAGGGATAACCCCGCCTTCAACTGAGATGAGTGGTGTATAGTGATTCAGACCCACACAAAGTAGGTAACCAAATAAAGTGCTAGGAATAAGGTGCAACTTTCCTGCATATGAAGGGTATCAATCAAGCTTGATCTCAGTCACTTGAGATACCTTTAGAATGGTTGGTCAAAACGGAATCCACAACCATCTATGATGAGTAGGATCATCATATATATCATATTCATCCATGACAGATGGGATGGGCTCAATTTGGACCCTGTATGAGGTGGGTAATTGAACAAACATGTGAAGAACCAGCATGTAGCTTTCCTGTACGAAGGGTATCAATTGAGCTTGACCTCATTCAATCAAGATACCAAAGAAAGGTTAGTCAAAATAAAGTGCACCAAACATGAGTTGTTTGGCCTTAAGGTCAAGTCCAAACATGTCCCTCTAATGGGGATATAACACACTTATCTGAGGTGTGTGGGATGTGCATAACTTGTCACAGTCATCCATGACAGATGTTACATGCTCGATTCAGACCCTATATGAAGTGGGTAACCGAACAAACATGCAAGGAATTAGCATGTAGCTTTCCTGTATAAAATTTATCATTCGAGCTTGACCTTAGTCAATCAAGATACAAATTAAAGGTTGGTTGTATAGAGGGCATCAACATGAAGCATTTAGCCTTAAGGCTAAGCCCAACGTACCCCTCAAGTGGGGAATATATCATACTCATCTAAGGTGAGTGAGAGTGAGCATATTTATTAAACAAAGCTCAGTTTGGACCCTATATGAAGTGAATAACCAAACCAAATGCTTGGAATAAGCTCATAGCTTTCCTGCAAAGAGTATCAATGAAACTCGACCCAAGTACACTCATTCAAGGTGAGTGGAATTATCATAACTCGACCCAAGTACACTCATTCGAGATACTATAGTCAGACGAAGTACAATAACCATATGGTTTTTAGCCCTGAGGCCATTGCACTCATTCAAGGTGAGTGGAATTATCATAACTGACACATTCATCCCCAACAAATGGGATGTGCTCAATTTAGACCATACATGAAGCGGGTAACCAAACAAAATTCTAGAAATAAGTGTGTAGCTTTCCTGCATGAAAGATATCGATTGAGCTTGATCTCAGTTAATCAAGATACCTAAAAAAGGTTGGTTGAAACAAAGTGCATGAACCATATGATGTTTAGCCCAAAGTCCAAACCCAAACATGTCCCTCAAGGAACATACCACACTCATCTATGGTGAGTGGGATGTGCGTAAACTTAATATTCATCTAATACGGTTGAGACGTGCCAATTCAGATTCTATATGAAGCAGGTAATCCGAACAAAAATGCTAGGAATAAGCACATAACTTTCCTGCATATAAAGATATCAATCGACTTTGATTGTCGTTAATCAAAACACCATAAGAAAGGTTGGTTAAAATGAAGTGTACCAACCACGTGGTGTTTAGCCTTGAGGCAAAACTCAAACATAACCCTCAAGTGGAGTCATACTACGTGCTTAATTCAGACCATAAATGAGGCAGGTTACCGAAGAGCATGTTAGAAAGTGCATGAATTTCTTGCATATGACAACTATCAATTGAAATTGACTCTTGTGNCCTCTCTAAGAATAACCCACTTCTCTACAAAAGACTCCTTTTTTTCCTCAAAAAAGTCTCTCATTTGAATCTTCAGAAGTCCCTTTAAATAGAGCTCTCAAAATCCCTAAGAGTTTCTTTAAGAACCTCTTCAAAATTCGTTCAACTTCAATGGATCTTCTAAATAATCGCATTTGGCACCTAGGTGTCAGGATCCTAGCGCCTAGGTGTCAGGTTCTCTATTGTCTGGCGCCATGATACGCCAAAATAATGTGCAATTTTATGTATTCATTTTATGCTTAAGTTTGGTGATATTGCACTTTAAAGAAGTGTATTTTCATGGTTTGTTGTATACATATTGATTTTAGGCATTTGGAGCAAAAAGTAGCCAAAAGATGGAAATTCGGAGCCAAAATGGAGCTTTCCAGCATCCTGGCGCCAGATGTGCCATTATACAGAGAACTGGCGCTAGAAGAACCATTTTATAGAGAAGTGGCACCAAAAGCGCAAGAATTGGCGCTAGAGGTGCTAAAATCCAAACAACAGCGGTGAACTTCAATACACTAGTGTCAGAGGTGCCAGAACTAGCGTCAGAAGCTCCAAAGATGAATTAAGACGGAGTAAGTCAGTTAGTGACTATTTTTTAGAGGTTCTCAAAGGCTCCAATCAATTCAAATACCCCATGGAGTGATTCAATGCATCTAGACACTTTGGAAAGGCTCTTTAATGAAGAGATATGTCTATTAGATGAAGGGAATTGTCTCTTGGTGTGAAGTGGTGTGCTTTTTGGGAAAAAAAGGGAGAGAATTTTGAATTCTTTTTGAAATGAAGACTGATCCTGATTAAGAAGGACATGAGTCAAAAGAAGAAGAGGGGGGCGTGTGTGAGGTTTGAGAGCGAGAAGTCTTGGAGGAAGAGAGGATTTTTTTCTAGAGTTGTAAGAGGAGAGGCAAGGTGAGAGATTTCTTCTTCATTACATTTCTAAGAAAGAATTTAGTGTCATTGTAAAGAGAGAAAGTGCTTAAAGAAAACTTTAAGAGATTTTATTAAGAAGAAGTGTGAGATAAGTTGTTATCTTTTATTTGTTTATTTTATAAACATAATTATATATATATAATCTATATTTTGTCGTATCCTTCTTATGCATTCTGAGTAGTCTTCTTTATCCTTATTTTTACAATGAGATATAGTTTTGTGAAGAATTGATTTTATTATATAAGGTTTTAAATTTCAATAAATTGTGATGATTCGAACTCTGATCTTCATTTATTTTTTTGATCTGGCCAATTGAAATGTTAGAATTTATTGAGAAACATAAGATCTGAAAGGGATATGCTTTCTATAACAAAATAAGAGTCACATTCAATTTCATGGGTGAGAATGCAGTCAATGGAATTGAGTGCAAATAAATAGATAAATATACTTTGATGGGTGTAGAATTAGAGATTTTAAGGTGACAAATTAAAATCCCCAATATGATTGATTTATTTGGAAACTAAGACGAGATTGTTGCCCTCAGGGGAGGGAGAAGTGAGAGCTTTGAAGTGGCAGCCAGTATCCTTTCAACCTAACCACCAATTTAGGGACCAAACTCTAGATTAATTAATGTTTTTATGCAGTATCAGAGGGTAAAGAATCAGATTGCTCCTATAAACTCATTGTAAAGGGGAAGGATCCTTTCTTAATTTTGAACTCTTCGTTACAAAACTTTGTTTAGTCTTAATAAGTTTATTTTTGAAGTTTAGCAAATAACTTAGTTAACCTAATGCTTTTAACTGCATTTCATTTAACATGCAATAAATTTACTTTAGATTTGTTTTGCTTACTTAAGTTATGTGGTTTGAATATTGTGTTTTACATTATAACCATAAGAATTTCCAACTCCTTGTGGGATCGATACTTAGGACTCCACTAGAACCCTTTATTACTTGGGCGATACATATACTTGCATTATTATTATGGTTTGCAGCTTAAAGATTTTAAGAGATAAAACTATTTATTCTGAATTTATTTTTATTGTGATTGAACTACATATTTACTATTCGTGTTGTCGTGTGTGCATTGTAATATTGAAAGATATTACAACACACCACAAAAACCGCTCATCAAGTTTTTGGCACCGTTGCCGAGGAGTAACTATAAATTAATTTATAATTTTGAATATTTTATTTGAACTAAAAAGATATTTATAGTTTAATTAAATATTTTTATATTTTAGTGTGTTTGCTTATTTCAATTGCTTATTTTGTTTGTGTATGCGTACTTTAAGATCAATAGGTTTAGTACCTTACGATTCAGAGTTAGAAATAACTATTAGAAAAATTTGAAAACAACAAAAAGAGATAGATAATTTGAACAAAATGGCTACAAGCTTAAATAATCCTATAATAAAAAATGAACATCATCAGAGACCTTTAAGAGGTTATGCTAATCCTGCAGCAGATAAAATTCATTTGAGTATATAAAACCTTGTTGTAGTCACCAATTCACTTGAACTTAAACCCTCTATTATCCAAATGGTATAAAACAATCCGTTTTGGAGAACACTGACTGAAGATCCAAACTTACACCTTGCTAGTTTTCTAGAATTATGTGCTACTTTTATATATGATGGAGTGTCGAATGATGTCGTTAGACTTCGATTTTTTTCTTTTTCACTAAGGGACAAACATAAAATATAGTTAAACTTGTTAACACTTGGATCTATTAGAACTTTGGGAGATTTATTACAAAAGTTTTTATCTAAATATTTCCCACCATCAAAAACTACTAAACTTAAAAATGACATTAAATCTTTTTGTCAGTTTGAAGGACAATCTATTTATAAAGCTTGAGAAAGATTTAAAAATCTCATTAGGAAGTGTCTACACCATGTGTTACCAGAGGTTAATAATTTACAAAGTTAATCCTAGATTAGAACAAAGAGCAAATTAAGGCTATTCAACTAAGAAGTGGAAAAGTATTAAAAACAAAAGTTCAAAAAGTAAGGAGAAGAAATTAGTAATTGATAACGTCCAGGAACTTTGCCTAGTAATATTGAAATTAATCTTATATTAGAACAAAGAGCAAATTAAGGCTATTCAACTAAGAAGTAGAAAAGTATTAAAAACAAAAGTTCAAAAAGAAATTAAACTTGAAGTCGAGAAAGAAGGGGTGGAAAATGAAAAGTCTAGTGAAGATTTTCATTTTGAGTCAGAATATCCTATCAAACCAATAAAAATTACTATAGAAAAACCACCAGCTCTATTTCCTCAAAGATTGAAGTAGTATCAATTTACAAATTTTTTGGAAATATTGAGGAAATTGACAATAAACATTTCATTTGTTGAAGCCCTAAAACAAATGTCAAGCTATGTAAAGTTTATGAAGAATATACTTAATAAAAAAGGAAGTTTACAGATAATGATACTATTGCACTTAGTGAGGAGTGTAGCACTATAATTCAGAAAAATCTTTCTAAAAAACTTAAAGATCCTGGTAGTTTTACTATTCCTTGTGCTATTAGCGAAATATTTTTTGGAAAAGCTTCATGTGCTATGGGAGTCAATATTAATCTTATGCCTCTATCGATTTTCAGAAGCGTGGGTTTAGGAGAAATTTCACCTATTATTGTAACTCTTCAGTTAGTTGATCGTTTGATTACTTATCCTAAAAGAGTTATAGAAGATGTTTTGGTAAATGTTGATAAATTTATCTTTCCTGTGGATTTTAATGTGTTAGATATGGAGGAAGATAAAGAAATTCCTATCATTTTAGGAAGATCATTTTTTATCATTGGAAGAGCTTTGATAGATGTGCAGAAATGAGAATTACTATGAGAGTTAGCGATCAAGAAGTTACATTTAATATTGGAAAGTCAATGAGATACCCAGCAAAATGAAGAGATAATGAATGCATTTTAAAAGAAAACTGTAGAAGATTATTTGGAGTATGAGGATGAGGATATAATTCATGATAAATCTATAGAAGTGAGTAATGAAGTATTGGGTTATGTTTAAGAACAATTTAAATTATTAGATCCTACAAATAAAAATAAAAAGAATTGATTTCTTTGATTAAAAGACCTTCTGAACTAGAATGAAGGCACTTCCTACACATTTAAAACATGCCTCTTTAGAAGATTTATCCACATTACCTTCCATTGTATCCTCAAAATTAACTGAAGCACAAGAGCAAAAGTTGTTAGAAATGTTAAGAAGATATAAGAAAACTTTTGGATGGATGTTAGCTGATATTAAAAGAATCAGTCCTTCAATTTGTATGCACAAAATTTTATTGGAAGAACATCATGAACTAAAAGCTGATACTCAAAAGAGATTAAACCCTATGATGAAAGAAGTTGTAAAGAAAAAGATTTTAGATGGGTTAGATACTAGAATAATATATCATATTTCAGACAGTACTTGGGTGAGTCCAATTCACTGTGTTCTTAAGAAAGGGAGTGTGACTATCGTGACAAATGAGAATAGTGAATTAATACCAACAAGATAAGTCACTGGTTGACAAATCTGTATTGATTATAGAAAATTAAGTTTAACCACCAGGAAAGATCACTTTTCTTTACCCTTTTTGGACCTAATATTGGATAGGCTAGTTGGACACAAATATTTTTTCTTTTTAGATGGATGTATCAGCTATCATCAAATTTCAATTGCATCAGAGGATCAAGAGAAGACAAAATTTACTGGTCCTTATGGTACTTTTGCTTTTCAACAAATGCCCTTTGTTTTATGTAATGCACTTACAACATTTCAAAGATGTATGATGTCAAATTTCAATGTTTTAGAGCAGTGATATGAAATTTTTTTTAAAGTTATATATTATGCTGGTAAAATTTGCTCAAACTAATTATATCACTACTGAAAGAGAGTTATTAGCTATTGTTTATACTTTTGATAAGTTTAAATCATATCTAATTAGATCAAATGTGTTGTGCATACATACCACTCTGCTATAAAATATTTGATGCAAAAGAAGGATGTAAAACCAAGATTATTTAGATGAGTACTTGTGATGCAAGAATTTGATTTAGGGGTGGTAGATATAAAAGGATATGATAATCAAATAAGTGATCATTTATCCAAGCTAGAACAAGAAGAAAAATTTGATCTTGAAAGAGAAATTAATGAAACTTTTCCTGATGAACAACTTTATACTATTAAAGAATGAGAAATATCATGGTATGCTGATATTGTAATGCTAGTGATATTTTACCATATGGATTGAGAAGAAATTTATTCACAATGCAAAATTTTAATTTTGGGATGACCTACATTTGTACAAACAATGCAAGGATTTAGTTATGCAGAGATGTGTGCCTTACAAAGTAATTGAAGAAATTATCAAAAAAAAGTCATGAGTTTGACTTTGGGAGTCATTTTTGGAATTGATAGAAGTGCTCATAAAATTTTGAAATCTAGGTTTTATTGGCCTNCTCTGATCTTCATTTATTTTTTGATCTGACCAATTGAAATGTTAGAATTTATTGAGAAACATAAGATCTGAAAGGGCTATGCTTTCTACAACAAAATAAGAGTCACATTCAATTTCATGGGTGCAAATGTAGTCAATGGAATTGAGTGCAAATAAATAGGTAAATATACTTTGATGGGTGTAGAATTAGAGATTTTAAGGTGACAAATTAAAATCCCCAATATGATTGAGTTGTTTGGAAACTAAAGCAAGATTGTTAGCCCTCAGAGGAGGGAGAAGTGAGAGCTTTGAAGTGGCAGCCAGCATTCTCGCAACCTAACCACCAATTTAGGGACCAAACTCTAGATTAGTTAATGCTCTTTATGCAGTATCAGAGGGTAAAGAATCAGCTTGCTGCTATTTTGTACAATACAATTTTATATTTATTTTTATGATTTTAATTATTTCACAATCCATAAACTAATTGTAAAAGGGAAGGATCCTTTCTTAATTTTGAACTCTTCGTTACAAAACTTTGTTTAGTCTTAATAAGTTTATTTTTGAAGTTTAGCAAATAGCTTAGTTAACCTAGTTCTTTTAACTGCATTTCATTTAACATACAGTAAATTTACTTTAGAATTGTTTTGCTCACTTAAGTTATGTGGTTTGAATATTGTGTTTTACATTATAACCATAAGAATTTCCAACTCCTTGTGGGATCAATACTTAGGACTCCACTAGAGCTCTTTATTACTTGGGCGATACATATACTTGCATTATTATTATGGCTTGCAGCTTAAAGATTTTAAGAGATAAAACTATTTATTCTGAATTTATTTTTATTGTGATTGAACTGCATATTTACAATTCATGTTGTCGTGTGTGTATTGTAATATTGAAAGATATTACAACACACCACAAAAACCGCTCATCAATTTTTTGGCACCGTTGCCGAGGAGTAA
>JXCR01141720.1:81483-93678 GCA_002079205.1 Phalaenopsis hybrid cultivar | reverse complement strand
ATATATATATATATATATATATATATATCGTAGTGGACTATGTATCAAAATGGATTGAAGCAATCGCTTTACCTCGATGTGATCCTCAGAGTGTTTTAAAATTTTCAATAAAAAATATTTTTACAAGAAATGAAATGTTGAGAATAATCATTATTGATGGAGGATCTCACTTTCAGAACAAACGAATTGAAAAGTTGGTGGAAAATTATGGTATTATACATAAGATTGCAACTGCTTATCATCCCCTATCTAATGGTCTAACAGAAGTATCTAATCGTGAAATTGAAAGAATTTTGGAAAAAAAACTGTAAATCCTAATAAAATGGCCTAGTTTAAAAATTAGATACTGCATTATGGCCTTATTAGACAACTTATAAGACGTTAAAATAGATTAATTTTTGAGAGGGCTTGTCACTTACCAGTAGAATTAGAGCATAAATCTTATTGTGTTATTAAGAAGTTTAATTTTAATTTAAAAGATGCCGGTGAGAAAAAATTATTGCAACTAAATGAGCTTGAAAAAATTAGGAATGAATCTTATGATAATGTTAGGATATATAAATTGAAAATGAAAGAATGGCATGATTGGAAGATAATAAAAATGGAGTTTGAGTGTGAACAAGAAGTTTTAGTATACAATAGAAGATTGAAATTATTTTCTAGGAAACAAGCATAGGTGGATAGGGCCATTCACAGTTATAAAAGTCTATCTTTATGGATTTGTTTATATTCATGGTCCCAAGACTAAAAAGATATTTAAAGTGAAAGGGCATAGACTGAAACCATATTTTGATGGTTAAAGACCAATTTTTAAAGAGACTGTAAAGTTGGGTCACCCAGAGTAAGGACTGGGAATGTCGGGCTGATGACATTAAACTAGGTGCTTTATGGGGGCAACACATAATTATCTTTNCTAGAAATGAAAGCACTTCCTACACATTTAAAACATGCCTTTTTAGAAGATTTATCCACATTACCTTCCATTTTATCCTCAAAATTAACTGAAGCACAGAAACAAAAGTTGTTAGAAATGTTAAGAAGACATAAGAAAGCTTTTGGATGAATGTTAGCTGATATTAAAAGAATCAATCCTTCGATTTGTATGCACAAAATTTTATTGGAAGAACATCATGAACTAAAAGCTGATACTCAAAAGAGATTAAACCCTATGATGAAAGAAGTTGTAAAGAAAAAGATTTTAGATGGGTTAGATGCTAGAATAATGTATCATATTTCTGACAGAGCTTGGGTGAGTCCAATTCACTGTGCTCTTAAGAAAGGGAGTGTGACTGTCGTGACAAATGAGAATAATGAATTAATACCAACAAGATAAGTCACTGGTTGACAAATCTGTATTGAGTATAGAAAATTAAATTCAACCACCAGGAAAGATCACTATATTGGATATGCTAGTTGGACACAAATATTTTTTTCTTTTTAGATGGATGTATCAGCTATCATCAAATTCCAATTGCATTAGAGGATCAAGAGAAGACAAAATTTACTGGTCCTTATGGTACGTTTGCTTTTCAACAAATGCCCTTTGGTTTATGTAATGCACTTACAACATTTCAAAGATGTATGATGTCAAATTTCAGTGATCTAATTGAAAAAAGGGATAGAAGTTTTTATGGATGATTGTCAGTGTTTGGAACTTCATTTGAAATATATCTAAATAATTTAGAGAAAGTTCTGGAATGATGTGAAAAGAAAAATTTAGTATTAAATTGGAAAAAATATCAATTCATGGTTGCAGGAGAAATTGTACTTGGACATAAAATTTCAAAAAAAGGCATGAAAGAGATCCGGCAAAAATTCAAGTTATAACTAACCTACCTCCACCTACTACTGTAACAGGAGTTAGAAGTTTTTTAAGACAAGCTGATTTTTACAGGCAGAAATCTAAAGATTTTTCAAAAATTACAAAGCTTTTATATCAACTTTTGGAAAAAGATATAAAATTTGATTTTAATAAAGAGTGCCTTATTTCCGTTGAAACATTGAAGGAAAAATTGATCACTACTCCTATAATTGTTTCGCCTGATTGGAAGAAATAGTTTGAACTAATGTGTGATGCAAGTGATTATGCAATTGTACCTGTTTTAGAGCACACATATGAAATTTTTTTTAAAGTTATATATTATGCTGGTAAAAGTTGCTCAAATTAATTATATCACTACTAAAAGAGAGTTATTAGCTATTGTTTATAATTTTGATAAGTTTAGATCATATCTAATTGGATCAATAGTGTTGTGCATACATACCACTCTGCTATAAACTATTTGATGCAAAAGAAGGATGTAAAACCAAGATTATTTAGATGAGTACTTGTGATGCAAGAATTTGATTTAGGGGTGGTAGATATAAAAGGATATGATAATCAAATAAGTGATCGTTTATCCAGGCTAGAACAAGAAGAAACATTTGATCTTGAAAGAGAAATTAATGAAACTTTTCCTGATGAACAACTCTATACTGTTAAAGAATGAGAAATATCATTGTATGTNCAAGAAGAAACATTTGATCTTAAAAGAGAAATTAATGAAACTTTTCCTGATGAACAACTTTATACTGTTAAAGAATGAGAAATTCCATTGTATGCTGATATTGTAATGGTAGTGATATTTTACCATATGGATTGAGAAGAAATTTATTCACAATGCAAAATTTTACTTTTGGGATGACCTATATTTGTAAAAACAATGCAAGGATTTAGTTATGTAGAGATGTGTGCCTTACAAAGTAATTGAAGAAATTACCAAAAAAATGTCATGAGTTTGAATTTGGGAGCCATTTTTGGAATTGATAGAACTGCTCATAAAATTTTGAAATCTANTATATATATATATATATATATATATATATATTGTGTAGTGGACTATGCATCAAAATGGATTGAAGCAATCGCTTTACCTCAATGTGATGCTCGGAGTGTTTTAAAATTTTTAATCAAAATATTTTTACAAGAAATGAAATGTCGAGAATAATCATTACTGATGGAGGATCTCACTTTCAGAACAAACGAATTGAAAAGTTGGTGGAAAATTATGGTATTATACATAAGATTGCAACTGCTTATCATCCACAATTTAGTGGTCTAACAGAAGTATCTAATCATGAAATTGAAAGAATTTTAGAAAAAACTGTAAATCCTAATAAAATGGCCTGGTCTGCAAAGTTAGATACTGCATTATGGCCTTATTAGACAACTTATAAGACATTTNACAAACGAATTGAAAAGTTGGTGGAAAATTATGGTATTATACATAAGATTGCAACTGCTTATCATCCACAATCTAGTGGTCTAACAGAAGTATCTAATCGTGAAATTGAAAGAATTTTAGAAAAAACTGTAAATCCTAATAAAATGGTCTGGTCTGCAAAGTTAGATACTGCATTATGGCCTTATTAGACAACTTATAAGACGTTTAAATAGATTAATTTTTGAGAGGGCTTGTCAGTTACCAGTAGAATTAGATCATAAATCTTATTGTGCTATTAAGGAGTTTAATTTTAATTTAAAAGATGCCGGTGATAAAAGATTATTGCAACTAAATGAGCTTGAAAAAATTAGAAATGAATCTTATGATAATGTTAGGATATATAAATTGAAAATGAAAGAATGGCATGATTGGAAGATAATAAAGATGGAATTTGAGTGTGAACAAGAAGTTTTAGTATACAATAGAAGATTGAAATTATTTCCTAGGAAACAAGCATAGGTGGATAGGGCCATTCACAGTTATAAAAGTCTATCCCTATGGAGTTGTTANGACGTTTAAATAGATTAATTTTTGAGAGGGCTTGTCACTTACCAGTAGAATTAGAGCATAAATCTTATTGTGCTATTAAGGAGTTTAATTTTAATTTAAAAGATGCCGGTGAGAAAAGATTATTGCAACTAAATGAGCTTGAAAAAATTAGAAATGAATCTTATGATAATGTTAAGATATATAAATTGAAAATGAAAGAATGGCATGATTGGAAGATAATAAAAATGGAATTTGAGTGTGAACAAGAAGTTTTAGTATACAATAAAAGATTGAAATTATTTCCTAGGAAACAAAAATAGGTGGATAGGGTCATTCACAGTTATAAAAGTCTATCCCTATGGAGTTGTTAATATTCATGGTCCCAAGACTGAAAAGATATTTAAAGTGAAAGGGCATAGACTGAAACCATATTTTGATGGTTAAAGACCAATTTTTAAAGAGACTGTAACGTTGGGTCACCTAGAGTAAAGACTGGGAATGTTAGGCTGATGACATTAAACTAAGTGCTTTATGGGGGCAACACATAATTATCTTTTCCATTGTTGCTAATCTGTTTTTATAAGTATTATATATATATATATATTCTTTATGAATTTCATATACTTAAGAGACTTACATATTGAGAAAAAACTTCAACACATCTTTATTCATCAAATTTTATGGAAGTATTGGGAGTTATTTGGATCTAAAAAGAAATGGTGCAGAAATCTGAACTGGCACCAGAGGCGTCATTTTCTAGAGAGCTGAAGCCTGAGGAGCTAGAAATCGGTGCCAGAAGTGTCGCAGTTACCGAAACAAATTTGGACGATTATAAAGGCAGTTTTGGGTGGTGTTTGGTGGATTTTATTCCTAATAATCCTAAAAAACTAAACTTTGAAGTTATTTAAGAGTGGAAAACGAATGGAAAGTCACCATTTTTCAAATCCTATGGCTTCCCACTCTAAAGAAACTGCTAGATGTGGAATTTTGAACCGGAGGAAGTTCATCAGTTTTGATGTGCAGAAGTTATATGATCAAGTTCTTGTGAAGAAGAAATTAATCAAGGATGAGGATTTGTGAATTGAGGATTCAACACACCAGATACTCAAGTGGAAGTGTTTTGCTATACCACTGTTGCGACAGTAGTTCTTGCGGTGAAAGAGTTTTATGATAATCTTCATGAAATTAACCAAGGAGTTCTCTATGTTCGAGGTAGGAGTGTATCATTTACTCCTTCAAGAATAAACAATTTTTTTATGATTGAAAGTGTCCCTATTTGTCACTATGAAAATTTTGTTCCTACGAGAGATAACATGAATGAACTTTATCGATTCCTTACTGATGAAGATGCAAATTGGGAGATAAGAGAGAATGAACATGTAAATTTTTCCTCATCATTATTGAATCCTGCATTAAAGGCATGACATTTCTTTATTGCATCAAAACTACTTCCTACCATGAAAGTCAGTAAAGTGAATAAGGAAAGTGTTATTTTGAATTATTATATTCAAACTGGAAGACCTATTGATGTGGGTGCTTTAATTGTAAAATATGTTTTGGGTTTGATTATCAACGAATCAACTTATGGGCTGGGACATCCATCTACCATATTCCTAGTGTGCAAACAGTCACAAGTGCCTTATGAAAGTTAGGAAAAGTGCTTCCCCCTTGGAATNACAAACCCCTACCTACTACTATAAGAGTAGTGTTTTCTTTATGAATTTCATATACTTAAGAGACTTACATGTTGAGAAAAAACTTTAACACATCTTTATTTATCAAATTTTATGGAAGTATTGAGAGTTATTTAGATTTAAAAAGAAATGGTGCAGAAATCTGAACTGGCACCAGAGGGGTCATTTTCTAGAGAGCAGGAGCCTGAGGAGCCAGAAATCGGCACCAGAAGTGTCGCAGTTACCGAAACAAATTTGGACGATTCTAAAGGTAGTTTTGGGTGGTGTTTGGTGGATTTTATTCCTAATAATTCCTAAAAAACTAAACTTTGAAGTTTTTTAAGTGTGGAAAACGAATGGAAAGTCAATATTTTTCAATTCCTATGGCTTCCCACTCTAAAGAAACCGCTAGATGTGGAATTTTCAACCGGAGGAAGTTCATCAGTTTTGATGTGCAAAAGTTATATGATCAAGTTCTTGTGAAGAAGAAATTAATCAAGGATGAGGATTTGTGAATTGAGGATTCAACACACCAGATACTCAAGTGGAAGTGTTTTGCTATACCACTATTGCGACAATAGTTCTTATGGCGAAAGAGTTTTATGATAATCTTCATGGAATTAACCGAGTCGTCTATGTTCGAGGTAGGAGGGTATCATTTACTCCTTCAAGAATAAATGATTTGTTTATGATTGAAAGTGTCCCTATTTGTCACTATGAAGATTTTGTTCCTACGAGAGAACATGAATGACCTCTATCGATTCCTTACTGATGAAGATTCAAATTGGGAGATAAGAGATAATGAGCAGTAATTTTTTTCCACATCATTATTGAATCCTGCATTAAAGGCATGACATTTCTTTATTGCATTAAAACTACTTCCTACCATGAAAGTCAGTAAAGTGAATAAGGAAAGTGTTATTTTGAATTATTATATTCAAACTGGAAAACCTATTGATGTGGGTGCTTTAATTGTAAAATATGTTTTGGAATTGATTATCAATGAATCAACTTATGGGCTGGGACATCCATCTACCATATTTTTAGTGTGCAAACAGTCACAAGTGCCTTATGAAAGTTGGGAAAAGTGCTTCACCCTTGGAATCCTATGGACCCAGAGGTTTGTTGCAGCTGCATAGGAAATGGGGAGGAAAACAATATGAATATTCTTATGGATCAATCATCTCAAAATTCATCACCTATTCAACCCCACTTTCCTTATAGTTTGCATGATATTTTGAAAAGGATCAAGAAATTGGAGAAAGAGGTACAAAATATTATGAATTCAATTGGAAACATTTCTGATATATTTGATCATTTGGATTTAAGGATGAAAGAACAATTTGAACATACCAAGCGTATTTAAGAAGGTATGGTGCAAATTTTTTAGAAAAATGCTTGGATTGAAGAAGATTCAACTGAAAAATTTCCTCTCCGACCTTTTCACAACTTATACGTTCACTACCAATCCATGGGAAACATTCTAGAAGACAAAAGTGAATAAGATGTTTGAACTTTTTTTAGTTCAAAATTTGTAATTATTACTGCTTATATGAGTTATTTATTTATGTTGGATTTCATTTACTCTTATTGTTGAACTTTATGTGTGTCATATGTTGAGTAAACGATATTTAGTCTTCAACGTTAGTTTGTATGGTTTGATTTCAACGCTGAATTAGATGCGTTGGCTTGAAAAATTTTGGTTTGTAATCATTTAACTTATACATATAAATATGAGCTTAGTGTTATTTGTTGAAATATGTGTTATAAAATTTTTTAATTAAGTTATTTTAAGGTTTACGGGCTTCGGTATACAACATATTTCAAAAGAGAATAAAAAATCTGAAAATTTTTGTGTTGGCACCAAAGGCACAAAATTTGGCGCCTGAGGCGCTAGTTTCTTGAAACACCCAGATTTACTTAAAATCATGAAAAACCACTGTAGAACCCTATTTTTACTACTTGGGTCATCTCCTACCTCCAAGATAAGGTCAAAACTCAACTTAGGGCTTGCCATTTGATGGATTTGAGGAGATTTAAAGGCTAAAAAGTTTTGGATTCTATCTTTCTTTGGTAAGAGCTTCACTTTAACTTAGAAATTTTTTTTTTGCCATGGATTTTTCCTACATTATGGAAATCCAAAAAATTGAGTTTTTTGTTAAACAAGTTTAAAGAGAACTCATGGTGAAAAGTTTCTTACCAAATATTCCTACTTTTGGAGTTTGATTTATGATGTTGTGAATTTATTTGGATTTTATGTGAATTTATTTAGAAATTCCTATAGCTTCAAGAGCGAAGAGAGGAAAGCCTTCGGGAAATTTTGATACGAGGTGATTCATAAATTTGAAGGCTCTGTACAATTATAATGCTATGATGGGAACCAGAAAATTGATTCAAGGACGTGCATTTTCAAACCCGGGAGGAGAGAAAACCTTTTGCTACTTCACTGCAGTAGCCATTATTCCTATCATTCAAGAATTTTATGCCAATATTCGGGTGACTATGGATGTGCACATTTATTTTAGAGGTAAACATGTTGAATTTACTCGAAAAAGAATCAATCCACTTTATAGGCTGCAGAATGAATTTCTTTGCGAGTATTCTGCATTTGTGATTTTTGATTCATCACTTGATGAAGTAATTTCCTATCTAATTGATGGAAGGGGAGAATGAAAGATTAAGAATAATCACAAAGTCAATTTCTCCACTTCCTTTTAAATGTTCAATCTAAAGCATGACATTAATTTATCTCTACAAAATTGCTTCCAACTAATCAGTTGAGTGAAGTAACTAAGAAAAGAGCATTACGAAATTTTTTCATTCAACAAATGAAATCTGTTGATATTGGTGCTCTTATTTTGCATAATGCTCAAAGTATTGCTAGAAGTGGGACAACTAGTGGTTTGGGTTATTATGCCCTGAATTTCCCTTTTTGTGAACAATTGGGAGTAGAATTTGATAAGAATGAAGAAATGTTGCAACACTTAAGCTAATTGGAAAACCCACAATGCATAAATTTGAATCATTTGCTGGTCCTAGAAGTGAAAGTAGTGATAGAACCTCAACATCAACTGCAGGACCATCTACTTCTAGTTATTTTCACTTGAAAATATTATGGAGCAGCTAATGATTTAACAATCAGATAATATAGCAATGCAGAACAAAATAGGTGGTTTGGAATTAAGAAATGCTTACAATGTGATTATAATCAGAGAAGAGTACAACATGTCATTGCATATCAAGAGATTATGGTTAAATTTCTGAGGGGTGATCATATTGTAGAGTTTCTTTCATGCCCCAGCTTCATGGCATATGTGCAAAAAACAAAGAAGAAGACGAAGAAGAAGAAGAAGAAGAAAATTAAGGTGAGGAGGAAGATGATAAATGACTATTTATTGGGTTTTATCTGTTATTATTTGTATTTTTTTGTTTAATTTTGTTGTTAGTATGATTGGAACAATTTATGCATTTTGATTGTGGAAANGGAGGAAGATGATAAATGACGATTTATTGGGTTTTATCTGTTATTATTTGTAGTTTTTTGTTTAATTTTGTTTTTGGTATGATTGGAACTATTTATGCATTTTGATTGTGGAACTATTGAACTTGTTTGTGTGTAACTGTAAATTGTTCTTCTTTATAATGAGTTTATGGATTGTGAAGTAATTAAAATCATTTTAAATACATATAAAATTATATTGTGTCAAATAAGAGCAATCCTATTCTTTATCCTCTGAGAGTGCATAAAGAACATTGACTAATTCAGTGTTTGGTACCTAAATCTGTGGTTAGGTTGAGAGGATACCAGCTGCCACTCCAGAGCTCTCACTTCTCCCTCCCATGAGGGCTAACAATCTCGGTTTAGTTTCCAAGTAACTGAACCAAATTGAAGATTTTAATCTGTCACCTTAAAATCTCCAATTCTGCGCCTATCAAAGTATATTTCTTTATTTATTTGCATGCAACCCCATGGACTACATTCTCTCCCATGAAATTGAATATGACTCTTACCTTGTTGCAGAAAGAATTGCTCTTTTGGATCTTGTGTTTCTTAACAAATTTTAACATTTCAATTGGCCAGATCAAAAAGTAAATATTGATCAGAGTTTGAATCATCACAATTTATTGATATTTAAAACCTTATATAAAAAAATTAATTCTTCACAA
The DNA here is from genome assembly GCA_002079205.1 of Phalaenopsis hybrid cultivar. Lineage (NCBI taxonomy): Eukaryota > Viridiplantae > Streptophyta > Magnoliopsida > Asparagales > Orchidaceae > Phalaenopsis > Phalaenopsis hybrid cultivar. The sequence continues at coordinate 84,086 of JXCR01141720.1, read as the reverse complement.
AACCATATCTCATTGTAGGGAGAAAGATAAAGAAGATTACTCAGAATTCATAAAAATGATACAACAAAATATAGATTTCATATATAAAAATAAGTTTACAAAACAAAGAAAGTAAAAAATACAACTTATCTAACACTCCTCAAGCAAATCCCTTGAAGTTCCCATCAATCACTTTCTCCCTCTGAAATGTAATGAAGAAGAAATCTCTCACATTCCCTCTCCTCTTATAACTCTAGAAGAAAACCCTCTCTTCACCCAAGACTTCTCTCTCTCACATCAACTCTCCCTTCAAACTTTTTGCCCCCCTTTTCTTTGTTCTTTAGACTCTTCTCTTTTTAATTAGGGCCAGTCTTCATTTCAAAGATAATTCAAAATTCCCTCCATTTTCTCAAAAGGCATACCTCTTCACACCATGAGACAAGTCCTATCATTCAAAAGCCTTTTCAAAGTGTCCAATGCATTGAATCACTCCATGAGGTGTTTGAATAAATTAGAGCCTTAAAAAATTGCTCAAAAATAGTCACTAACCACCTTACTCTGTTGTATTTCATCTCTGGCGCCTCTGGCGCCATCCTACTGAAGTTTGTGTTGTTCTTGATTATGGCACCTCTAGCACCAATTCTAGTGCTTCTAGAGCTGCTTCACAGCAAAATGGTGCCTCTGATGCTAGTTTCTGGTGCTTCTAATTCCAGCTCTCTGGAAAATGGTGCCTCTAGCGCCGGGATGCTGAAATGCTCCAGTTTGACTCCAAATTTCTTCCTTTTTGCTCCAATTGCCTAAAATTGATATACCTGCAACAAAATATGAAAATGCCCTTCTTTAAAGTGCAATATCACCAAATTTAAGCATAAAATAAATACATAAAATTGCACATTGTTTTGGCGTATCACCAAACTTAAATGTTACTTGTCATTAAACTCTATTACTACATAAAAATATGTCTTATGGCAGAGATTAACTTATAAAATTCTATAATTTGGTTTAATAAATATAATAGTATAACTTAAGAAAAACTTTTAATAACTTAGGTTAAAACTACAAGTATAAGAACACCTAGTAATTAAGTCTAAGATGTATGAATCTCTATTCATTTCAAGAAGAATTGTAATTTATTATATCAAAGATACTTAGAATGGCCATATGAAGAAGAATTTCATGAAAATTTTATTAGTAAGGATGTTAATACTCAGATACAAGTTTAGAAAATGTAATAAAGCTTTTTTTCTCAAGTTGATTCAAGTGAAGCCAAATTTTTATTAGATATCTCCTCAAGCTTCTTCTCACATATATTTCTTTTTCTTTTTCATTTATTTTTCTTTTTCTTTCTTTATTTTTTCTAGGATTATTTTCAATCCTTTCTCTTCTTTTATTTTTCATGTGAGGATTATTATATTTGGATAACCTTTGATAATTTTGAATTTCACTATCCCCTTCTTGAAGTTAAACATTATTCCATCCTTCACTTTATAAATTCATGTTAGCTTTGAAGATTTTTCATAAAGTCTAATTCTTTTCTTCTTACATAAGGCTATAAGATTTTTAATTCTTCAAAAATACAATTTTTTTACTTTAAAATAGAAAAACATAGTCTTATTCTTTCATACTAAATATCTTAACTCTAGAATTGACCTTCACTATTAAAGAATTTTGCTTTAGTTTACCATAATATTTACAAACAAAAATATATTCATTTAAAATTAAACTATGATATCCAAGGTCATGTTAAATTAATTTAAAAATATATAGTTAATTGAAGACAAATAAAATTTTGTTTACTTATTTTAAAGAAAATTTTCTTTCCCCCAAACTTAAAATTTTAAATAATAAGTAAAATATTTAGTAAGAAAATTTTGCAGGTGAAAGTAAATAATAAATGCATAAAAATAAAACTAACCTATAGAGGATCCTGTACATAAAATTTGTCTCTAATACACTACAGGTACTAATTTAAAAAGCATAGGCTTTAAAGCATTAAATGAGACATAACCTTTCAAAGGATTTGCTAGGAAAAGTAAATTAAAAACATAAATAGTAAATTGAAGAAAATAACAATGTTGAAATGAAAATCCACAATTTACAGCTACATATACAAACAAGTTCAATAGGTCCACAAACAAAACACATAAATAGTTCTAACCAATACCATAAACAATAAGACAAAACAAATTACAACAAATAAAACAAACAAAACTCAATACATTTTGCTCCTCATCTTCCTCTTCTTTTTCTTTTTCTTACACATGAGTAGGGTTGTAAACGAGCCGAGCTTGAGCGAGCTCAGGCTAGGCTCGTGTTTGGCTCGTTCGAAATAGCTCGTGTTCGAAATCAGCTCGTGTTCGAAATCGGCTCGTGAACAGTGTGTTCGTGTTCGGCTCGATTTAAATATTTGTGTTCGTGTTTGGCTCGTGTTCGGCTCGAAATTGGTTCATTAAACTAAAATTGAGAAAAATATATGTAAAGTGTGGGATTCAAACCTGGATCAAATCTATATAAAAGAAAACCTTAACCACATTGTCACATGAGGTGTTATGATTTAAACCTAGACATAAATATATATAATATATTATTATATAAATAATATATGTAATATATTGTTATATAAA
>JXCR01141720.1:49920-81371 GCA_002079205.1 Phalaenopsis hybrid cultivar | reverse complement strand
GTTCGGCTCGTTAGGCTTAACGAACGAGCCGAACACGAGCTGCTTAACGAGCCGAACACGAGCTGTTCACAAACAACGAGCCAAATTGACAGCCCTACACATGAGGTGTGAAGCTAGGGCATGTAGGAAACTCTATAGTGTGATCACCCCTCAGAAATCTAACCATCGCCTCATCATATGCAATGTCATGTTAGAGTCTTCTCTACTTATGTTCATCATTGTAAGCATTTCTAGATTCCATATCTCTTATTCTGTTTTCCATTTCTATAAGATATGATTGTTGAATCATTAACTATTCTATGATATTTTCCAGTGAAGCAAAACTAAAAGTAGATCGTATTGCAGCTAATGTGGAGGGTTTATCACTACTTCCACTTCTGGATCGAGCAAATGATTTAAATTTATGCACAATGGGTTTTCTAATGGGTTTTAGTGGTTGTAAAATTTCTTCATTTCTATCAAATTCTACTTGTGATTGTTCACATAAAGTGAAAATCAGGGTAGGGTATCTCAAACCACTAGCTATCCGACTTCTAGCAATGCTCTGAGCATTATGCACAATAAAAGCACCAATATCCACAACTTTCATTTGTTGAATACAAAAATTTAGTACTATTTTTTCCTTAGTTACTTCACTCAAGTGATTAGTTGGAAGCAACTTTGTAAAGATAAAGTAATGCCATGTTTTAGAATGAACATTTAACATGGAAGTGGAGAAATTGACTTTGTGATTATTCTTAATCTTCCAATCACCCCTTCTATAAGTCAGATAGGAAATTACTTGATCAAGTGAGGAATTAGAAATCACAAAATCATCATACTCACAATGAAATTCATTCCGCAATCCAAGACTTTTTATCCTTCAAGTCTCCTCAAATCCACCAAATGGCAAGCCCTAGGTCAATTTTCAACCTTAGTTTAGAGGTAGGAGACGAATCAAGTAGTAAAAATGTGGTTTTACAGGCATTTTTTGTGACTTCAAGTAATTCTGGTTACAGAATATTGGCGCCTTCGGCATCAAATCTGGTGCCTCTAGCGCCAACACAAAAAATTTTCAGATTTCAATTTTCTTTGAAAATCTGCTACATACCACACCACGTCAACCTATAAATGACCTAATTAAACACTTATATTCATAATTAAATAATTTTATAACACAAACTTTCACAAACAACACAAAACTCAAATTTTATATATATAATCCAAGTGATTACAAACAAACATTTCTTAAGCTAACACAACTAATTCAACGTTGAAATCAAGCCAACAAACTAATGCTTAAGACAAAATATCAAACATTTAACAAGCAACACATATAAAGTTCCACAATAAAAGTAAATAAAGTCCAACATAAACACATAACACACATAAGCAATTATAACTACGAATTCCATACTGAAACGAGTTCAAACATCTTTTTCACTTTTTTCTTCTTGAATATTTCCCATGGATTGATAGCGAACATAAAGTTTTAAAAAGGTCGGTGAGGAAATTCGACCATCGAATCTTCTTCAATCCAAGCATTATTTCTTAAACATTCACACCATACCTTCTTCAATACGCCTAGTATGTTCAAATTCCTCCTTCATCCTCCAATCCAAATGATCAAATATATCAGAAATATTTCCAATTGAATCATAATATTTTGTGCCTCTTTCTCCAACGTTTTTATCCTTTTCAAAATATCATGCAAACTATAAAGAAAGCGGGGCTGAATAGGTGATGAATTTTGAGATGATTGATCCATAAGAATATTCATATTGATCTCTTACTCATTTCTTATGCACTTGCAACAAACTTCTGGGTCCATAGGCTTCCAAGGGAGAAGCACTTTTTCCCAAATTTCATAAGGTACTTGTGACTGGCTGCACAAAAGTAATATGGTAGATGGATGTCCTAGCCCATAAGTTGATTTGTTTATAATCAAATTAAAACTGATTTTATAATTATAGCACCCACATCAATAGGTCTTCCAGCTTGAATACAATAATTTAAAATTACGCTTTCCTTCGTCACTTTATTGAATTTCATAGTAGAAAATAGTTTGAATGCAATAAAGAAATTCCATGCCTTAGACACATGATTCAATACTGATGAAGAGAAACTTGCATGTCCGTCATCTCTTGTCTCCAAATTTGCATCTTCATAAGCAAGGAATAGATAGAGTTCATCCATGTTGTCCCTCGTAGGGACAAAATTTTCATAGCAACAAATAAAAAATCCTTCCAATGATAAATATGTCATTTATTCTTGAAAGAGTGAAGGGTACCCACCTACCTTGAACATAGACAAATCCTTAGTTAATTCCATGAAGATTAGTGTAAAACTCTTTTACCACAAGAACTATTACTGTAGCAGTGGCATAGCAAAGTACTTCTCAGCGTCTCTGTGCAATAATCTCCTCCACTCGAGTATTCGGTGTGTTGAATCCTTGATTCACAAAGCCTCGCTCCTTAATTAATCTTGTCTTCACAAGAACTCGTTCGTATCACTTTAGCACGTCAAAACTAATGAACTTTCTTCTGTTGAAAATTTAGAATCTAGTAGTTTCATTAGAGTGGGAAGCCATAGGATTTTAAAAATGTTGACTCTCCATTCCCACTCTTAAATAACTTTAAAATTTAGTTTTTGGCGGTTACTAAGAAGAAAACGCTCCAAAAACTACCTAAAATTGCCTTTTGAATCGTCCTTTTTCATTTCGATAACCGTGGTGCTTCTGGCACCGAATTCTGGCACCATCTCTCTAAAAAATGGCACCTCATGTGCCAAATATGGCGCCTCTGTTGCCAGTTCAGATTTCTGCACCATTTCATTTTAAATCCAATGACTTTCAAATCTTTCATATAATTCTATAAATATAGATGTTTTAAAGTATTTTCTCAATATGTAAATATCTCTTGTAAGTAAAATTCATAAAGAAAGCACTACTCTTATAGTAGTAGGTAGGGGTTTGTTAGATATAACTTTAATTTTTTTTTTATCTACTTCCATTGCATTTTCTGAAATTTTATGCTCAAGCAAAATCCATTTTTCAAACATCTTTGAAATGTTGCAAGTGAATTACATAAACCAAAGGACATTTGTTGAAATGCAAAAGTACCATAAGGACTAGTAAACTTTATCTTCTCTTGATCCTCTTGAGCAAATAGTAGTTGATAATAGCTGGTATATCCATCTAAAAAGAAAAAAATATATATGCCCAACTAGCATATCTAACATCTAGTCCAAAAAGGGTAAAGGAAAGTGATCTTTCCTGGTGGCCAAATTTAAATTTCTATAATCAATACAGATTCGTCCTCCAGTAACTTGTCTTGTTGATATTAATTCATTATTTTTGTTTGTTACAATATTTACACCCCCTTTCATTGGAATGTAGTAAATTGGACCCTTCCAAGCATTGTCTGAAATAAGATATATTATTCCTGCATCTAATCATTTTAAAATATCTTTCTTAACAACTTCTTTCAGCATAGGGTTTAATCTTCTTTAAAGATCAACTTTTAGTTCATGATGTTGTTCTAATAGAATTCTATGCATATAAATCGAAGGACACATTCCTTTAATATCAACTAACGTTCATCCAAAATCTTTCTTATATTTTCTTAAAGTTTCAAACAACTTTTTTTCTTGTGCTTCAGTTAATTTTGAGGATACAATAACAAGTAATGTAGATAAATATCCTAAAAAGACATATTTTAAATGTGTAGGAAGTGTTTTCATTTCTAGTTCAGGAGGTTTTACAATCGAGGAAATCAAATTTTTATTATCATCCACAGGATCTAACAATTCAAATTGTTCTTGAGCATAATCCAATTCTTCATTACTCGCCTCTATAGATTCATCTTGAACTATATCTTCATTCTCATGCTCCAAATATTCTTCAATTTTTTTTTCAAATGTATCTGCAAAATGGCCATTGCTTAAATAGTCATTAATTCCTTTTGTTGGATATCTTATTGGCTTTGGAAGATTAAATGTGACTTCTTAATCGCTAACTCTCATTGTCAATTATCCTTTCTACACATATATCAAAGCTCTTCCAATGGCAAAAAATGGTCTTCCTAAAATGATAGGAATTTCTTTATCTTCCTCCATATCTAACACAGTAAAATCCAAAGAAAAGATAAATTTATCAAACTTTATCAAAAAAATCTTCTATAGCTCCTTTAGGAAAGGTAATCGAACAATCAGCTAACTGAAGAATTACAGTATTAGGCAAAATTTCTTCTAAACCCAACCATCTAAAAATCGATTGAGGCATAATATTAATATTAGTTCCCAAATAACATAAAGTTTTTTCAAAAAATCTTTTGCCAATAACAAAAGAAATAGTAAAACTACCAGGATCTTTAAGTTTTTCAGAAAGCTTTTATAAATTATTATGCTACACTCTTCATTAAGTGCAACTCTCTCATTATCGTTAAACTTATTTTTTTTATTAAGTATATCCTTCATAAACTTTGCATAGCTTGACATTTGTTCCAAGGCTTCAACAAATGAAATTTTTATTGTCAATTTTCTCAATATTTCTAAAAAAATTTGTAAATTGATTATCTTTGTTATACTGCTTCAATCTTTGAGGAAATGAATGTGGAGGTTTTCCTAAAGTAATTTTCATTAATTTAATAGGATATTCTGACTCAAAATGAAAATCTTCACTAGATTTTTCATTTTCCACCCCTTTATTTCCAACTTCAACTACAATTTTGTTTTGAAATTTTGTTTCCATTTCTTAGTTGAATAGCTTTAATTTTCTCTTTATTCTAATTTTTAGGATTAACTTCAACATTACTAGGAAATGTTCCTGGAGGTCTATTGCTAAGTGCACTAGATACATATCTTAATTGATTTTTCATGTTTCTAATTGCAGCTCCTTGACTTTGTAATTGTGCTCCCATTTGTAATATTAATTCTTCCACCGACAATTTGTTCTCCTTACTCTATGAATTGCTATAGAAACCTGGAGGGTAATAAAGATTATAGTTATAATTCCCCTGATTGTTAGATTTTTCCAATGGTCACAGCATTGTTCCCTCATTGCAGATTTACAACATTAGAGTTATTATTACTCCAACTAAAATTTAGGTGATTTTTCCAACCAGGATTATAATAATTAGAATAAGGATAATTAGATCAATTGTTTATTGCATTTAAATTTTCATACAAAGATTGAGAATCCATCATTTGTCCCAATGAATTTTCCTCAAGCACTGGAGATGTCTAAGAATAATTCATTCTATATTGATCTTTCTTTGATGTTGCAACAACTTGAGCAGCCAACATAGATATTGCATATGAATCATGAATACTAGTTACTCTTTTTGGAGTTACCTTTAAGAGGGCCATTAAAAATTGTTAGTAGCCATCTCTTTAATTAAAGAATATGCTTCATCAAATAGTTTTGACATTAATGATCCACTAGCAGCAGCTTCAATTATAGATCTAAGAGATCCAATCAATCCATTATAAAAAGTTTTAACTATTAACCAATCTAGCAACAAATGGTGCAGACACTTCCTAAGGAGATCTTTAAATCTTTCCCAAGCTTCATAAATTGATTCTCCTTCAAATTGATAAAAAAATGTAATATCATTTCTAAGCTTAGCAGTTTTTGATGGTAGGAAATATTTAGATAATTTTTTTTTATAAGTTTCCCCAAGTTGTGATAGATCCAGGTGCTAACGAGTTTAACCACATCTTAACTTTATCCCTTAATCAAAAAGGAAAAAGTCTAAGTCTAACGGCATCCTTTGACACTCCATCATATTTAAATGTAGCACGCAATTCTAGAAACTAGCAAGGTGTAAGTTAGGATCTTCAGTCATTGCTCCCCCAATCCGATTGTTTTGTACTATTTGGATAATAACAGATTTAAGCTTAAATGAATTGACAACTACAACAGGGTTTTGTATACTCAAATGAATTTCATCTCCTACAGGATTAACATAATCTCTTAAAGGTCTCTGATGATGTTCATTTTCAATTCCATAATTATTTAAGCTTTTAGCCATTTTGTTCAAAATTTATAACTCCTTTTGTTGTTTTGAATTTTTTCTAATTATTCTTTCTAACTCTGAATCGTAAGGTATTAAACTTACTGATCTTAAACTATGCATAAATAAACACAATAAGCAATAAAAAAATCAAACACACTAAAATATAAAAATATTAAATTAAAATACAAATAATTTTTCATTTCAAATAAAATGTTCAAAATTATAAAGTAATTTATCGTTACTCTCTGGAAATGGTGCCAAAAACTTGGTGCGGGTGGTTTGGGGTGCGTTGTAAATATCTTTCAAAACTACAATACACACACAACAGCATGAGCAGTAAATTTATAGTTAAATCCCAATAAAAAAATTCAGTATAAATAGTTTTATCTTTCAAAATCTTTAGGCTGCCAAACTGTAATAATAATGTAAGTATATGTATCATTAAAGTAATAAAGGGTTCAAATGGAGTCCTAAGTATCGATCCCAAAGGGAGTTAGAAATTCTTATGGNATGGTGCCAAAAACTTGGTGCGGGTGGTTTGGGGTGCGTTGTAAATATCTTTCAAAACTACAATACACACACAACAGCATGAGCAGTAAATTTATAGTTAAATCCCAATAAAAAAATTCAGTATAAATAGTTTTATCTTTCAAAATCTTTAGGCTGCCAAACTTTAATAATAATGTAAGTATATGTATCATTAAAGTAATAAAGGGTTCAAATGGAGTCCTAAGTATCGATCCCAGAGGGAGTTAGAAATTCTTATGGTTATAACGTCAAACACAATATTCAAACTATAAAACTTAAGTAAGTAAAACAAATCTAAAGTAAATTTAATGCGCATTAAATCAAATGCAGTTAAAAGAACTAAGTTATTTTAACTAATTGCTAAATTTCAAAAGTATACTTATAATGACTAAACAAACTTTTGTAGCAAAGAGATTAAATTTAAGAAAGCATCATTCTCCTTTAAAATGAATTTACAGATTGTGAAGTAATTAAAATTATTTAAAATATATATAAAATTGTATTGTGTCAAATAGAAGCAATCTTATGATTTACCCTCTTAGAATGCATATAGAACATTGACTAATCCAGAGTTTGGTCCCTAAATCTATCGTTAGGTTGAGAGGATACTGGCTGCCATTCCAGAGCTCTCACTTCTCCCTCCCCTGAGGGCAAACAATTTTGCTTTAGTTTCCAAGCAATTATAAAAAATTACGGATATTAATCTGTCACCTTAAAATCTCCAATTTTGTGCCCATCAAAGTCTATTACCCTATTTAATTACACGCAACCCCATCGACTGCATTCTCACCCATAAAATTGAATGTGACTCTTACCTTATTGTAGAAAGCATAGCTCTTTTGAATCTTATGTTTCTTAAAAAATTTTAACATTTCAATTGGTCTGATCGAAAAGTAAATGAAAATCAGAGTTTTAATCATCACAATTTATTGACATTTAAAACCTCATATAACAAAATTAATTCTTTGCAAAATCATATCTCATTGGAGGGAGAAAGATAAAGAAGACTACTCAGAATTCATGAGAAGGATATGACAAAACATAGATTTCATATATAAAAATAGGTAAGAAAGTAAGGAACACAACTTATCTAACACTCCTCAAGCAAATCGCTTGATGTTCTCTTCAAGCACTTTCTCTGTTTATAGTCACACTCAATTCTCTTAGAAATTTAATGAAGAAGAAATCTCTCACCTTCCCTCTCCTCCTACAACTTTAGAAGAAAATCCTCTCGTCTCCCAAAACTTCTCTCTTTCACGCCAACTCTCCCTTCAAACTTTTGGCCCCCCTCCTTCCTTCTCTAGACTCTTCTCTTTTTATTTAGGGCCACCCTTCATTTCAAACAAAATTCAAAATTCCCTCCATTTTCCTAAAAGGCACACCTCTTCACATCAAGAGACAAGTCCCTTCATTCAAAAGACTTTCCAAAGTATCTAGATGCATCAAATCACTCCATGGAGTGTTTGAATAGATTGAAGCCTTCAAAAACTGCTACAAAATAATCACTAACTGACTTACTCCATCTTATTTTGTCTCTGGCGCCAGTTCTGGCTCCTCTAGCACTAGCCTATTGAAGTTTACTTTATTCTAGATTTTGGCACATCTAGTGCCAATTCTGTTGCTTCTGGTGTTGTTTCTCTATAAAATGGCACATTTGATATCAGCTCTCTGGAAAATGGCACCTCTGGAGCTAGGATGCTGCAACGCTCCGTTTTGACTTTCAATTTCTTCTTTTTTGGCCATTTTTGATCCAATTGCCTAAAATTTATATACTTGTAACATAACATGACAATACCCTTCTTTAAAGTGTAATATCACTAAATTTAAGCATAAAAGGATTACATAACATTTCACATTATTTTGGCGTATCAGTGCACTCTCAGAAAGTAAAGAATAGGATTGCTCATATTTGGCACAATACAATTTTATATGTATTTTAAATGATTTTAATTACTTCACAATCCAAAAAGTCCTTATAAATATAAAGGATATTTTCTTAAATTTGAACTCTTCGTTACAAAACTTTTTTTTGTCTTAATAAGTTTACTTTTGAAGTTTGACAAATAGCTCAGTTAACCTAGTTCTTTTAATTGCATTTCATTTAACATACAATAAATTTACTTTAGATTTGTTTTGTGTAATTATATTTTTTAGTTTGAACATTATGTTTTACATTAAAACTATAAAAACTTTCAACTCCATGTGGGATCGATACTTAGGACTCCATTGCTGCCCTTTATTACTTGAGCGAAACGTATACTTGCGTTATTATTATGGCTTTGCAACTTAATGATTTTGAAAGTTAAAACTATTTATTATGAATTCATTTTTATTATGATTTAATTGCATATTTACTTTTTGTGATGTCATGTGTGTATTGTAGTATTGAAAGATATTTACAATGCACCACAAAAACTACGCATCATGCCTTGACGCCAGATCAACATTGGCCTTTTTTTGCTTCATTTAACTCCAATTTGCTCCATTTTCATTAAATTTGCTCCAATTAGTGTACCTACACCCAAAAAAATAAATAATATTTTTCATTAAAGTGCAATATTATTAAAAATAGGCATTAAATGTACAAGTAAAAGTATCATATTTTAACCATGTTTAAATCCCTCAAACTTAATTATTACTTGTCCTCAAGTAATTTATTCTTCTGAAATTTTTTTTAATATATGGTAGTGGGTTTCATTAAAGACCACTATAGTTTTTTCTTATAAATGTGATAGTCATGACTTTAGGAAAATCTTAGTAATTCGGGATAGAAATAAGGTAGAAGAATATTTTATAATCAAGTCCAGGAATTCTAATTCTTCTATTCATTTCAAAAATTAATTGTAGTTTGAAAAACATATGAGCCTCAGAAAAATAATACTAATACTGTAAGAACATAAAATCTCATAACTGTAATAAAGTCTTTTTCTTTAAAATGATTCAAATGAAGCCAATTTTTATTTAGGCATCCCCTCAAGCTTCTCTTCACTTTCATATATACTTTTCTTTTCTTTTCTTTTTCTTTTTCTTTTATTTTTACTTTCAAAATAATTTTCAATCCTTTATTTTCTTTTTCTTAGTGAGGATTACTACATCTTGATCAACCTCTGATGATTTTGAATCCTCCTCTTAAAGTTAAAAATTTATCCCATTCCTTTACCCTAATCCTTTGTGTTAGTTTTCAAAAAAGATTTTTCATAGAGTCTCAATTCTTTAAATTATAGATCTAAGATTCTCAATATTTCAAAAAACTATTTTTTTACTTTAAATATTAAAACTATATTCCTATTCTCTTTTACTTAATATCTTAATTATTAGATATAACATTTATCACCAAAATTTAGTCTACCACAACATCTACAGAATCAGAAAAATATAGTTCTCTAAAAATAACACCACCTGCCCCCATATTGCTTTAAAAAGATATTTTCTATTAATATAGTTTCCTAAGGACAACTAAAAATTAAGTCTTTCAAAAGTTCCCAAATTAATTTTTTTCTTAATAGGTTAAAACATTTATAACAGAAAATATAGAAGCAGTAAAGAAATTCTAAAAATGATTTTTGTAAAAAGGGTTTAAAATGACAGTATTTAAGTACTTGAAGCAAATATACAATAGCATTAGAGTCTAATTAACATGTATATAACAGAAAGAAATAGTTAAGTACAAGAGTTTTTCTAAAACATAACAACATGCATAACAACATTAATAGAGTGAAACAACCAGTAATACAGTAACACAAACAAAAAGTTGTATAAGCAAAAATAGTAACAAATCCAAATTGCAACAAGTCCATAATAACGATTTCTACACTACATAATTCAAAACATATAACACAACTAAAGAAATAAAACATATAGTAAACAAACAAAAATATTAATCCTCATCTTCATCTTCATCGGTCTTATCATCATTCTTCTCTTTCTCCTCCATATAATATTATGGGTGATAGTCCAGAAATGGAGGACCTGGTGGAAATTGAACATTATGATCTCCTTGCAAAAAACTGATCAGAGATGTATTGAAACTCATACATATACATGTCTTAGTTTCAAGTATCCCTAGACATTATCAATCTTAAAATCAATATCAGTCACTTTGCCTTGAAGATATGCTATGTCATGTTTCAAAGCCTGATAATCACTGTAAACATCTTCTAAAGTGTCAGAAGATTGAGCAATGGGAAGTAAATGGTCGGGCGGTAGAGGATGAAGGAATATCTGAACTTCCTCGCCTAGACCTCATTTCAGCATGCAACTCATATACGTGAACATTGGTTCTACTAATTGGTTTAAGAGTTTGTATTTCTTCTTCCCAACACTCATATTTCACTCCTGATTGCTTACATAAAGTAAAAATTTAGGCAGGGAAACCCAATCTTCCAGTAGGGCCATGTATAGAAGAAATATTTTGATAAATTATAGATCCAATATTTATATTCTTCATCTTTTGAATGCACAAATTCAAGGATGCTCTCTACTTAGTCACCTCACTAAGATGATTAGTCGGAAGCAGTTGTGCAGAAATAAAATAGTGCCATGCCTTGGATGGTGCATTTAACATTGAGGCCGAGAAGTTTACCTTATGATTGTTCTTAATTTTCCAAACTCCTCTTTCGTTAGTCAGAAATACAACCACGTCATCCAATTATGATTCAGTAGGCTCAAATGAAGCATACTCACAGTTCAGAACATTAGGCAACTAGTACAGTGCATTGATGCTCTCAGGAATAACTTCAACACTTCTTCCTTGAACATAAACTTGATCATTAGTGGCTTTATGAAATTTAGAGTAAAATTCATGGACAATAGAAATTACTGCTACAACGGTGAAGCAGCAGAATTTTTTCTAGTGATATAATTAAGCTTTTAACCGCTCCTCCAGAATTAAGAAAATTCCTCTCCTGAATCAACTTTCTACAAGCAAGAAGATTACTGAATCTATACTAAGCCTTAATATTGGCAAACTTCTCAGGATCAAAGTCAAGACTTCCTTTTCCTCTCTTAGTTTTTAAGATCCATAATCTATAAAAATTCTAAAAAAAAATTCACATAAATTTCAAACAATATTCTTAAACTCCCGATAACATTTTTCTAAGGCAAGAAACTTTCTACCATGGATTCATCACTCATTTCTTCCAAAAAAATCCAAAGATTTGTCACACGAGCAATGTGAGAAGAATCCATGGTGAAAATAAACAATTTTTGCATTGAAGTGAAGCTCTTACCTTGAGAAGATCAAATCCAAAGTTCTTAAGCCAAGAAATCACCCCAGAAAAATAAGATTTGAGAAGCCATATGAAGCCCACACATTATTTTTCTAGAAAACTAGAAAAGAAGAAGGTGACTGTTTGGTAAAAAATTGGGGTTTTAACCCAGATTTATGGTTCAGTTGAACTGACACTAAAGCACCAAATTCCTGCACCAAAGCGCTAAGCTCTTGGGTTTCTAGAGCCTAGGTGCCAGTGCCCATAAATTGGTTTTTTTATTTTCATTAAATTTCAAAAACGAGCACTGCACACCAAGGCACTACGAACCCTAGCAAGCCAAATTCAACATGTTTAAACATCTTCCAACATTTAATTTTCACATATATAAACAATCAACTATATTTAAATATAAATCCAATCCCCATACAAACACTAATATATGTCACTCACGACCTTTAAACACAAATTCTAAGTTCACTCATAGACTGCTAAACACATAAATATTCAAAGTATTAGAAAGCCTACAAGCACACAACAAAGTCAACAACTATCAAACACATATTAAAGCAACAAGCACATATAAACGCTACTACGAACAATCCATTAAAAATTGTCATCAACTTCAATATCCACTTTTCTAATATCTCCAAATGACTGATGCACGTAACTTTGGATAGTTTGAGAAGTCTTTGGAATCTTCTTTGATCCAACAATTCTGCTAGTACACTTGGATTTGTGCATCATAGACCATGGTAGCATGATTCAACTGTTGTTTCACTTGACAAATGACAAAAGAAAAATATGTTCAGATTTTCATACCTATTTTATACTGTTTTTAATGATATTGCACTTTAAAGAAAGATATTTTTTATGGATTTTCATACCTCTTTTATACTGTTTTTAATGATATTGCACTTTAAAGAAAGGTATTTTTGTTGTTTTCATACCTCTTTTATACTGTTTTTAATGATATTGCACTTTAAAGAAAGGTATTTTTGATATTCATACCTATTTTACATTGATTTTGATGATATTGCACTTTAAAGAAAGGTATTTTTGATGTCTTGTTGCGGGTATGTTGAATTATGGTCATTAAAGAAAAAAGATGAAAAAAAGAGCGAATTTTGAGCAAAAAGGACCAAAATTTGAAGATTGATCTTGGGCACCGACGACGCCGCCGACGGCGGGTTTTTCCCGAGAGTCTAGAATTAAATATTCTAGAAGGCTGCCGACGGCGCCATCGAGTCTACCGACGGTGAGAATGACGGTTCTCTCAATAGATGCATTGAATGTGGATGATTTTTGAAGGGATGCTTAGGTAATTCTTGAAAACTCTTCTACAACTTTAAGAGAAACATTTTGGAGGATAAAAAGGAAGGAGTCCAGAGAGTCCGGAGAATCCAGGGAGTCCAGAGAAGTGTAATTTAGGGTTAGGTATTTTGAGGAATTCTTTGAGAGATTGTAAGAGTGGAAGGAATGTGAGAGATTTCTTCCTCCTTGCCGCTTCAGAGGAGAATTTTGTGTGCTATAAAGAAAGGAAGAGATTCAAAGGAACTTTGAGGAGTTACTTGGGGAGGAATTCGACATAATTTGTATTTACTTNGAAATATGCAAATACATAAGAAATGTGTGTTACATATGTAAATTTCCTAATACAAAAACCATGACCATACCATTATCCAACAGACTTGCATCTTGAACATTGAGATGTTGCAAGGGCATAGCATTTGGCGCACACATGAGTGTAAAACTTACATAAAGGGACTACAGGTAAAATATTAGCAGAAGCCATGATTTCTTCTTCTCTAAAAAACTCTTCTGCTATTATTTGAGCGAGTATGTTTGCCTTCACCACCTTCTTTGAATTATCATTCCACTAATTTTTTTTGGGTTGTTGGTTTGTAGTGGTTAACTAAGTAGACTGATAATTATTGAATTTTCTCTTTGATTCACTGATTAACTTTACTTTATAAGGTTGAGAAGCTTACTAAACTTGTAAGAAAAAAATGCAATTTTGAGAGGTATTTGGTGTAGTTTGGACATGAGTACGTCAGGTGGACATCCTAAAGCCAAGGGAAGCTGATGTACCTTCTCTTTTTATGGTTTTGGTTGTGTTGCCTGTCATCATTTACATTATTCTTGGCAAGTGGAATGATAATTCAAAGAAGATGGTGAAGGCGAACATACTTGCTCAGATAACAACAGAAGGGTCTTTTAGAGAAGAAGAAATCATGGCTTCAACAGATATTTTACTTGTAGTCCCTTTATGTAAGTTTGACACTCATGTGTGCACCAAATGCTATGCCCCTGCAACATGTCGATGTTCAAGATGCAAGTCTGTTGGATACTGGTATGGTCATGGTTTTCGTATTAGGAAATTTACATATGTAACACACATTTCTTATTTATTTACAAATTTCATGCCTAAACTTTAACATTTACATACATAGCACTTCAGTGTGTTTTAAACCTATGCATGAAAATGTGTATTTCATTTTTAAGAAGTGGTAATAGTGCTTTTTTATGTGATATAAAGATTTAAGTGTTACTTGTAAATATGAAAGTTTAGGTGTGAGATATTTAAATACATTAGAATTCTGTGCTATGCACGTAAATGCCCTCTTTTATTAATATATGCAGTTTTGCTAGTTTCTTATACTTGATTTTATCTTTTTTTCTTATCTTTTGTATTTCATCTTTAGAACCATCAAGTTGTTTACCATTTGTGGGAAAGTGATTTTATGATTATTTTCATTAAAAAGTTTTATCTTGATAGATGTTATTGAATAGCTTAGTTTGTGAAACATGGACTTGATGAATATTATGTTCTTTTTTCCAACATAAAACAAGTAAAAAATAATGAAAATATGCTTTGAATTGGTCGTTTTAGTGATTTGGCTAGGCATCAATCCAGTTTATAAATGTGTTAGTAAGAGTTACAGAAGTAGGTGAGACTTGTCCTAATCGTAATCTTTTAAAAATTTATAGAGGCATATGATTAATGCTGGCTCCCAAGTCATATAAAACTCTTCCATAAAATCTTTCACCGATAGCACACGGTATAGTGAATCTACGTGGATCTTTTAGTTTCACAATTAGGATTAGATGATGTGTTAGTAAAAGTTGATAAATTTATCATTCCTGTGGATTTTATTATTTTAGATATGGAGGAAGATAGAGAAATACCTATAATTTTAGGGAGACCTTTTTTAGCTAGTTNCAATCTGGCCAATTGATTTGTTAAAATATGTTGAGTTTTACAACTGAAGTGAGGATTACATCCAAGATTTAGAGAGGTCAAAGTCCTTAAAAGTTGGGTGCAAATAAATAGGGAAGTAAAAATTATCGAGCGTAGAATTGGAGATTTTAGAGTGACGACTAAAATCCTCAATTTGTTCATGTCGTTTGAGTGCTGAAGTGTAAATGTTAGCCCTCAGGCAAGGGGAACGTGGGAGCTCTTCCTATCGTTTGGGTGTTGAAGTGTAGATGTTAGCCCTCAGGTGAGGGGAACGTGGGAGCTCCATGGGTGTTGAAGTGTAGATGTTAGCCCTCAAGCGAGGGGAACGTGGGAGCTCCGAAGTGAGAGGTGGTGTTGAAGTGTAGATGTTAGCCCTCAGGCAAGGGGAACGTGGGAGCTCCGAAGTGAGAGCCAGTATCCTCCCAGCCTAGCCACGGATTCAGTAAACAAGCATAGGATTAGTCAATGTTCTTTATAACTGGACCAAAGATGTTGAAGTGTAGATGTTAGCCCTCAAGCGAGGGGAACAATCCTCCCAGCCTAGCCGCAGATTCAGTAACCAAGCATAGGATTAGTCAATGTTCTTTATGCTTGGTCCAAAGGGTAAAGAATAGGTATGCTCCTATTTGGCACAATATAATTTGAACCGATTCAATTTATCCATTCACTTAAATTTCTTAACAAGGAGAATGATACTTTCTTATATATTAAACTTCACATTTGAATCTTATTAGTAGAATTAGTTGATTGAGAGTTTATTAAAATTACATTTTTATTTTAATTGCCTATTAGTGAAAAATATGTAATTTGAACTATGTTGTTGTGATTAAGTATTGTTTTTTCTAAATCTTAAGTTCATAGCCTCTAATATTACTCACTGTGGGATTGATATACAGGACTCCATTAGAGCCCTGTATTACTTAAGCGATACGTATACTTGCGTTGATAAGTGTGACTTTACAATTATTGAATATTTTATACACATCTTTATCAAATCTATAAGTGGTGTCAAGTTTTTTGCACCGTTGTCGGGGATTTAAAACTTCTAGCAGCAGTATCAAATTTTTGTATTTTTGAGCATATATAAAGTCGTTGTCAAGTTTTTGGCGCCATTTCCGGGGAGTAAAAATTGGATTTTTAAAAAAATCATAATTAGAGTAATAGAGAAATTAGGACTATTAGAGAACTTTTACTTGAATTGCAACTTATTTTAATATTTAGTTAATTATTTTTTTGTGTACTGATTTTAATTGTATGCGTAAATTTGGACCTAAAAATCTTATACCCTATGATTCGGAATTAGAACGCACTGTTAGGAGAATTAAAAAACTAAGAAAAGAACCTAGAAATCCTAACACAATGGAAAATAATGTGAACAATCAAGGAATAGAAAATGAACATCAACCTAGACCTCTACTAGATTATGTAAATCCTAAAGTAAATGAAATTTATTTATCTATCCAAAATCTTGATGTAACTGCTAATTAATTTGAGCTCAAACCTGATATTATCCAAATGGTACAAAATAATCAATTCGAAGGTACACCAAATAGCTAATTCATTTGAGCTTAAACCTGTTATTATCCAAATGATACAAAATAATCAATTCAGAGGAACACCAAATGAAGATCTCAATTTACACCTCGCTAGTTTTTAAGAACTTTGTGCTACCTTTAAATATGACAGAGTTCGAACGATGTTGTTAGACTTAGAATTTTTCCTTTTTCACTTAAGGATAAGGCTAAGATGTGGTTAAATTTGTTATTTAGACTTATGCTTTTTCCTTTTTCACTGAGGGATAAGGCTAAGATGTGGTTAAATTTGTTAGTAGTCTTAGACTTTTTCCTTTTTCACTGAGGGATAAGGCTAAGATGTGGTTAAATTTGTTAGCAAAGTTAGACTTTTTCCTTTTTCACTTAGGGATAAGACTAAGATGTGGTTAAATTTGTTAGCACATGTTAGACTTTTTCCTTTTTCACTGAGGGATAAGTCTAAGATGTGGTTAAACTCGTTAGCACCTGTTAGACTTTTTCCTTTTTCACTGAGGGATAAGTCTAAGATGTGGTTAAACTCGTTAGCACCAGGATCTATTAGAACTTGGGGAGAACTTTCACAAAAATTTCTATCCAAATATTTCCTTTCCAAAACTGCTAAACTTAGAAATGACATAACATCATTTTGTCAGATTGATGGAGAGTCGATCTATGAGCTTGGGAGAGATTTATAGATCTTCTTAGGAAGTTCCCACATCATTCGTTAGCAGATTGGTTGATAATTTAAACTTTTTACAATGGATTAGTGGGATATCTCTTAGATCGATTATAGATGTTGCGACTGGTGGTTCTTTAATGTCAAAACCTTTTGATGGGATTATTTGTTAATAGAAGAGATGACTACCAACAATTTTCAATGACCCTCTGAAAGGATAAATCCTAAAAGAGTAGCTAGTATCCATGATTCTGATGCAATATCTATGTTAGCTTTGTAGATTGCTGCAATATCAAAGAAATTAGATCATTATGGAATGAATTATTCTCTAACACCTATTATGATAGAAGAGAATTCATCTGGGCAATTTGTGGATGTTCAACCTTCTTATGAGACTCTAAATGCTATTAACAATAGACCCAATAATCCTTATTTGAACTATTATAACCCAGGTTGGCAGAGTCATCCTAACTTTATTTGGAATAACATTTCTTCTACAAATCAACAATGGGCAAACAACCCAGTAACCCATTAGGAAATTCATCCAACCATGGAAATGCTAATTAGAGACCTTCTTATCCTCCAGGATTTAACAATAACACTCAATTTAAGGAAAATAAGTTGTCTATGGAAGAGCTGATACTGAACATGGGTCAACAATTACAAAATCAAGGAAATCAATTACAAATTCAAGGAAACCAGCTACAAAATCAAGGAACTGCTATCATGAATATTGAAAACCAATTGGGGCATATCGCTACTGCGCTTAGTAACCAAACATTGGGAACTTTTCCTAGTACTGTGGAACTAAATCCTAAAGATCAAGGAAAAGAACAGATAAAAGCAATACAATTATGAAGTGAAAAAGAATTGGAAACAAGAGCGCAGAAAGAAATGGAAACTGAAAAAGAGAAAGTGAATTCATAAAAAGAAAAGGATCATGAATACCCCTATTTAGAATATCCACTTACACCAATGAAAATTACTGTGGAAAAACCTCCACCACCATTTTCTCAAAGATTGAAACAACACAAAAAGGATAAACAATTTTCCAAGTTTATAGAGATTCTTAAGAAATTAACGGTAAATATTCCTTTCGTAGAAGATTTAGAGCAAATGCCCAACTATGTGAAGTTTATGAAAGATATTTTGAACAAGAAAAGGAAGTTCACTGATAATGAGACTGTTGCACTTAGCGAAGAGTGTAGTGCAATTATTCAGAAAAAGCTTCCTGAAAAATTAAGAGATCCAGGTAGTTTCACTATGCTGTGTGCTATCAGTGAAAGATTCTATGGAAGAGCTTTATGTGATTTGGGAGCAAGTTAATCTTATGCCTCTATCAATTTTCAAAAGATTAGGATTAGAAGAAGTCTCACCTACTTCTGTAACTCGTTAGTTAGCGCATGCCTCTATCAATTTTCAAAAGATTAGGATTAGGAGAAGTTTCACCTACTTCTGTAACTCTTCAGTTAGCAGATTGTTTAGTTACTTATCCTAAGTGAGTTATAGAAGATGTGTTAGTGTTGATAAATTTATCTTTCCTATGGATTTTATTGTTTTAGATATGGAGGAAGATAAAGAAATTCCTATAATTTTAGGGAGACCTTTTTTAGCTACTGGAAGAGCTATGATAGATGTTTAAGAGGGAGAATTAACTTTGAGAGTTAACGATCAAGAAGTGACTTTTAATATTGTAAAATCTATAAAATACCCTACTGTTGAAAGAGACAATGAATGTTTTCGCATGGAAATTAGTGAACATCTATTGAACGAGCATTTTAAAGAATATTTGAAGAAAAAAATTTTTGAAGACAAAGATGAAGTTATTTTGGATGAAATAGAAAATGAACAATTAGATTATGTTCAAGAAAGATTTGAGATGCTAGATATTACAGGTAATACTGATAAGAATCTAGTTCCATCAATTATAAAACCACCTGAGCTTGAGTTGAAAACATTGTCTAACCACTTGAAGTATGTGTTTCTGAGAAACTCATCTACATTTCCTGTTATTGTATCTTCCGAGTTAAAGGATTTGCAAGAGAAAAGACTTTTAGATACATTAAAAAGATATACGAAAGCTTTTGGTTGGACCTTAGCTGATATTAAAGGAATCAGTCTTTCGATCTATAAGCATAGAATTATACTGAATGAACAATATAAACCAAGAGTTGATCCACAAAGGAGATTGAACCCAATGATGAAAGAAGTAGTCAAAAAGGGAACTTTGAAATGGTTGGATGCTGGAATTATATATCCTATTTCGGACAGTGCTTGGGTAAGTCCAATTCATTGTGTTCCTAAGAAAGGAGGGGTGACTTCTGAAGCACAAGAGAATGATGAATTAATACATATCAGACAAGTTACTGGGTGGGATATTTGCTATGTTTATAGAAAATTAAACACTGCCAATAGGAAAGATCACTTCCCTTTACCATTCCTAGATCAAATATTGGATAAACTTGCTGGGCACAAATATTTTTATTTTTTAGATGGGTATATCGGCTACCATCAAATTCCTATTGCTTGTGAGGATCAAGAAAAGACAACAATTACTAGTCCTTTTGGAACTTTTGCTTTTTGAAGAATGCCTTTCAGATTATGTAATCACCTGCAACATTCCAGAGATGTATGATGTCTATATTTAGTAAGTTAACTGATGGTGGAATGGAAGTGTTTATAGATGATTTCTCTGTATTTGGAACATTATTTGACGCATGCTTAAATTAACTTGAAAAAGTTTTGGAGTTATGCGAAAGAACTAATTTAGTTCTAAATTGGGAGAAATGCCAATTTATGGTTGCAGAAGGAATAGTGTTAGGGCATAAAATTTCAGAAAATGGTATGGAAGTAGACACTGCAAAAATTCAAGTTATATCTAAATTAACACCTCCTACTGATGTAAGAGGGGTTAGAAGTTTTCTTGGACATGTTGGTTTTTACAGGCGTTTTATCAAAGATTTTTCAAAAATTACCAAACATCTATGCCAACTATTAAAAAAGGACAAGAAATTTGAGTTTATTGAAGACTGTTTAATTGCCTTTGAGTTATTAAAAGAAAAGCTAATCACAACCACTATAACAATTTCACCTAACTGGGAGAAACCATTCGAACTGATGTGTGATGCTAGTGATTATGCTATTGGAGCTATTCTTGGACAAATGTATGATAAGATTTTTAAAGTTATATACTACGCTAGTAAAACTCTTAACGATGCTCAAATTAACTACATTGTTACTAAAAAAGATTTACTGGCTATAGTGTATGCTTTTGACAAATTTAAATCTTATTTAATTGGGACTAAATGTGTTGTGCACACTGATCACTCTGCTATTAAATATCTGATGCAAAAAAAGGATGTCAAACCAAGGTAATTAGATTGATACTTTTGATGCAAGAGTTTGAATTTGTGGTTATTGATAGAGGGAACTGATAATCAAATTGCTGATCATTTATATAGATTAGAATATCATGAATTATCTTACACCGATAATGAAATTACAACAATTTTTCTGATGAACATCTCTATAATATTAATGAGTGAAAAATACCATGGTATGCTGATATTGTTAATTATATTGTAAGTGATATTTTGCCACCTATGCTGACATTGTAACATCAAAGAAAAGTCATTCATGATGCAAAAACATATTTTTGGGATGATCCTTATTTATATAAATAATTTAAGGATCTTATTATGAGAAGACGTGTACCTTATGAAGAAACTGAATTAATTATTTAGAAATGTCATGATTCTGAATTTGGAGAACATTTTGGAACTCATAAAACTGCTTATAAAATTTTACAAGCTGGATTTTATTAGCCTACTCTCTTTAGAGATGTTCACAGATACATAAAAACTTGTAGGCAATATATCTAAAAGAAATGAAATGCCTCTGAATTTCATGTTAGAATTTGAGATCTTTGATGTTTGGGGATTGGATTTCATGGTACCATTTATTCCTTCATCTGGGAACTTATACATATTAGTTGCAGTAGACTATGTTTCAAAGTGTATTAAAGGATAAGCTTTACCTCGTTGTGACGCTAAGTGTTTCAAGATTTTTAATGAAGAGCATTTTCACTAGATACGGAATGCCGAGAGATCACTGACGGAGGATCTCATTTTAGGAATAAATATATTCAGAGATTGGCAGAAAAGTTTAATGTTATTCATAGAATCTCTACTTCCTATGACCCTCAAACCAGTGGGTTAGCTGAAGTTTCTAATAGAGAGATTAAACAAATACTGGAAAAGACTGTAAACCCTAGTAGAGTAGATTGATCTATAAGGTTGGATACTGCATTATGGGCTTATAGGACTGCTTATAAAACTCTTATTGGAATGACTCCTTACAGGCTGATTTTTTGAAAGACTTGTCACTTACCAGTAGAATTGGAGCATAAAGCATATTGGGCAATTAAAGAATTCAACTATAATTTGAAAGATGTTGGTGAGAAGAGATTGTTATAAATGAATGAATTAGAAGAATTAAGAAATTAATCTTATGATAGCGACATAATTTATAAGGAGAAACTAAAGTTATGGCATGATCGAAAGATTAACAAGAAGAACTTTGAACCAGGACAAGAAGTTTTGCTTTACAATACTAGGCTGAAGTTATTCCCTAGGAAATAAGAACTTTGAACCAGGATAAGAAGTTTTGCTTTACAATACAAGGTTGAAGTTATTCCCTGAGAAATTGAAGTCTCATTGGTTAGGACTCTTTACTGTGACTCGAGTTTATACTTACGGAGCTGTTGAAATTGAAGATCAGAAGAATGGAAATAGATTTAAAGTGAATGGACACAGATTAAAGCCGTATTTTGAGGGTAAAAGACCAATTTTTAAAGAGGTTTTAATGATTAGTCAACCTAAAAAATATCTGAATAGATCAGGCTGACGATGTTAACCAAGTGCTTTATGGAGGCAACCCATAGTTATCCTTATTTTTATTGCAATTATAGTGTTTTTATTTGAAATTATTGTTAGCTTGTAGTATATTCACTTTACTACCTATATGTCTATATGTGTGATTTGATTTGAACTTATGTGTTTAATTCACTTTTGAATTTTGCTTTTAGATCTAAGTATAGTTGAGATTGAGCATATAATGTTTGTTTTCAGTGTTTAGAGAGTTGTGGCTTGGATTGCTATGATGAATTGATGTATTAAGGTTGAGAGAATACCAAACTTATATGTGTCGTGTAACGTGTATAGTAACCCTTGGATTTTATATATAATTGTGATATTTTATGTTGTGAATGTTTATTTTAGTACATCATTTAATCACTTAAAATTTATGTCTAAGATGATTAAACGGATGTCGACGAGGCATTAAATTGATCAAAATCGCAAAAATTTGGAGATTGAACCAATTTTGAAAATCTCGCCGACAGTGTCAACGACTGATTTTTCCCGAGACTTAGGCTATTTAATTCAATAGAGCTCGCCGACGGCTTTAAAGACCCCGCCGATGGTGAGATACCGAAAAAATACTTTTAACCACGATTTTGACCAGTCAACCGCCACTATTCATCGTCCCCTTCCTCCTAAAAAGCAAAAATTTCGATCTAGGGCTTGAAGATCTTGGATTTAGGGCAATTTCAAGGCTTTTAGACACCAGATTTCATCATCTCTCAGTAAGAGCTTCACTCCAACCTAAAAATATTTAATTTTCATCTTGAATTTCTTCCAGATTAAGGAAATCCGAAAAAATTGAGAATGTGGAGAAAATATTTGGAAAAAGTTTATGGAACTTAGTTTTGAACTCTTAGAGTCGCTCTTAGAAGCCATTTTTTGCATATTTGAACTATATTTTGGAATTTTTCTTTAATTTTGATTAGATTGAAATGGCTCCGTGACAAAAGAGGCGACTTAAGTTTGACGAGTCTCGCTTCATCAATGGAAAGGCTCAGTCTAGATTTAATTCAGTATTTTAAGGGAAGAAATGTATTCAAGATCGTGTTTTTGAGAGTTCGGGAGGAGAAGTTGAACGAGTCATTATCGAACGGAGGTAGGAAAATTTCTGTTATACCACCAATAAGGTTGTTGTGAATATTGTGAAAGAATTTTATGTCAATGCGTTCTATTCTGAGGACGGAACCGTTCGAGTAAGAGAGTTTTATGTTGAGTTTAATGCCGCCCGCATTAACTCATTTTATGAAGTCTCAAACTCCTACATCTGCAATTATGAAACCTTCAATACAATGGAAGACCCGCTGAATGATGTCATTAACTTTCTCACAGATAGGAAAGGGACATTGAAGATAAAGCAGCGAAAATAGGTAAATTTTTCTGCTTCCATATTAAATGTCACATCTAAAGTGTGACACTATTTTATTTCCTCTACTTTGTTACCAACGTATCACCATAGTGAGGTAACAAGAGATAGAGCTATTCTGAATTTCTATATTCAGAATAATCGGACTATAAATGTGGGGAGAATTATCTATAAAAATATTTTAAGCACGACAAGGAGTGAATCAAGTGGAGGTTTGGGACATCCTGACCTCATTTATGCACTTTGCCAACTTTCTGAAGTTGAAACTGGAGATGATGAAGAATGGGTTTACCCTATGAAACCCATTAGTAAAGCTAATTTAAAGACGTATGAATCCCATGAAGCATGGAGATCTGGGAGTAGGAGTAAAGAACCTTCTACTAGTAGATATATCCCCTCTACTAGTTATGACCTTCCTTCCTCTTGTTCCCCTACCCTTCACAATTTAATGAATGAGTTAACCTTGCAGCGAAAAAGTATAGAGAAAATAAATGAAAGAATTGGGGGATTAGAACGTAAACATTATTATGATAGTGAGTACGTACAGAGGCATTCTGACTTTGAGATAGCTTACTATGAAGCCCAGGCCCGACACTACAGAGGTGAGCCTGATGTTACTTTTCTTGAATGCTCCCATTATACTCAATTTCAGCCCAACCCACCTGCTGACCAAGGAGACAAAGATATAATATGGGATTTTGATATATGATAGTGATTAATATACTTTTGTTTTGTGTTTTTGTAATAGAGATAAATGTTTGTCAGTATGTACTTTCATTTATTATCTAATTTATTTTATGTTTGAATAAATGTTTAGTGTTGTAGTTTGAAATATGCATGTGTAGTTATAATAGACTTTGATTAGTACTTTGTAAATTTGTATTGTGATGTGTTAGTAAAATATTGTGTTTGTATATTGTTTAATTTTGTACTTATTTCAAAATTTCATTACCCAGCAACTTCTCTAATGATTTATATGTATAGAAAGCTCATAATATTACAAACCAATTGAAGTAAACTTTTGAGAAGGAACTGCAAAAATTCCAGAATGATGAAAATGCCTAAAGTACTAAGGTATGATTTACATTTAGAATCTTTCTTTCCACCTGTATCATTCCATATTGAAAATTTTAAGTTTAGGGGAGAGAAGAAAAAGATTAACTATTATATGTTCTCGATTTAAATATTTTTAAAAATTATTAATATGATTTTTTGTAGTGAATTTAATTCAAATAATTATATTTTATAAATATTTGAATATTATGGTAGATTTAAAGGAATATTTTTGTAAAGAAAATTAATTTTGTAGATTAAGATATTTATTATAAGAGAATAAGACTATAAATAACTATTTAAAGCAAAGAAAACTATATTTTGAAATATTAAGAATCTTAGAAATTCATTTGAGAAGAAAAGTTTAGGGCTCAATGATGTAAAAGATATGAAATACTTATAAGGCAAAGGAATGCTTTCAGTTTCAAATTTAAGGAAAGAAAAACGAGAAATTATTAAAGGCTATCCAGATATAGTAATCTTCACTTGAAAAAGAAAAAGAAAGGATTGAAAAAAATCCGTGAAAATAAAAGAATAATATATAGGATTGAAAGCAATTCAAATGAAAAATTCACTTCACTTGGACATACCTAGAGGGAAAACCTAAATACATTCGTGAACTTATATTTATGGAATAATATCTTTACTAGTAGTGTTCTCATGAAGTTCCTAACATTTGAATATTCAAAGTGACTTGATATTACTACATATAGTTATTCTTGAAATGAATAGAAAACTAGAACTCTTAAACTTGATGACTAGATAGTCTTGTACCTACAGAGTTAATTTAATTACTTGAATTTTTTTTTTAAATCTTACTATGGTATTTACTTAAATCAAACTTATAGTATTTCTGAATTAAAACTTTACCACAGTAGATCATAACTTTTATGTATACTAAAATTACTTGAGGACAAGTAACAGTTAAGTTTAGGGGGTTTTGACCAAAGAAAAATATGTTGAGATTTTCGTACATTTTTTACACTGATTTTGATGATATTGCACTTTAAAGAAAGATATTTTTGATGTTTTGTTGCAGGTATGTTGAATTATGTTCATTGGAGCAAAAAGATGCAAAAAGGAGCAAAAAGGACCAAAATATGAAGATTTGATCTTGGGCGCCGACGGCGGGTTTTTCCCAAGAGTCCAAAATTAAATATTCTAGAAGTTTGCTGACAGCAAGAATGACGGTTCTCTCAATATATGCATTGAATGTGGACGATTTTTGAAGGGACTCTTAGGCAACTCTTGAAAACTCTTCTAACACTTTAAGAGAAACATTTTGGAGGCCAAAAAGGAAGGAGTCTAGAGAGTCCGAAGAGTCTAGGGAGTCCAGAGAAGTGTAATTTAGGGTTAGGTATTGTGAGGAATTCCTTGAGAGATTGTAAGAGTAGAAGGAAAGTGAGATTTCATCCTCCTTGCCGCTTCGAAGGAGAATTATGTGTGTTGTAAAGAAATGAAGAGATTCAGAGGAACTTAGAGGAGTTAACTTGGGGAGGAATGTGAGATAATTTGTATTCACTAATTGTAGTTTGTATGACTCTGCTTTTATATATGAAATCCAAGTTTTGTCGTATCTTCTCCATGAGTTCTGAGTAGTTTTCTCTGTCTTTCTCCTTGTCTTGAGATTTTGTGAAATGGTGATTTGAATTGGTTGTGCCATGAGAATGTTAAAGAAGTTCTGATGATCTTTTCACTTTAATCTTAATTTACTTTCAATCTGGCCAACTGATTTGTTAAAATATGTTGATTTTTACAATTAAAGTGAGGATTACATCCAAGTTTTAGGGAGGTCAAAGTCCTTAAGAGTTGGGTGCAAATAAATAAGGAAATAAAAATTATCGGGCATAGAATTGGAGATTTTAGAGTGAAAGACTAAAATCCTCAATTCGGTCCTATCGTTTGGGTGCTGAAGTGCAGATCTTAGCCCTAAGGCGAGGTGAACGTGGGAGCTCCGAAGTGAGAGCCGGTATCCTCCCAGCCTAGCCGCAGATTCAGTAACCAAGCATAGGATTAGTCAATGTTCTTTATGCCTGATCTAAAGGGTAAAGAATAGGTATACTCCTATTTGGCACAATATAATTTGAACTGATTCAATTTATCCATTCACTTAAATTTCTTGATAAGGAGAAGGATGTTTTCTTACATATTGAACTTCACATTTGAAACTTATTAGTAGAATTAATTGATTAGTTTATTAAAATTATATTTTTATTTTAATTGCCTATTAGTGACAAATATGAAATTTGAACTATGTTGTTGTGATTAAGTGTTGATGTTCTAAATCTTAAGTTCATAGCCTCTAATATTACTCCATGTGGGATTGATATCTAGGACTCCATTAGAGCCCTTTATTACTTGAGCAATACGTATACTTGCGTTGATAAGTGTGACTTTGCAATTATTGAATATTTTATATAGATTTTTATCAAATCTATAACTATTGTCAAGTTTTGGCATCATTGCCAAGGATTTAAATATTCTAGCAGTAGTATCAAATTTATGTATTTTTGAGCATATATAAAGTCACTGTCAGCAAACAAGATGATCGAATTGATTAATGATGTTACTATTCATATTTTGAATCACTAACATATCCTTTTTTATATTCCCCACTTCTTTCAAAATAATTTCCAAACTATCTACACGTCGAGATGCTGATGATGTGGAAGGGCAAGAAGTTGATCCATTTAAGAACTTCCTTCATGCGCCGCATAAAGATCAACGTTGTCACACTCAAGATAGACTGGTCCATGGGATTCCAAGGAAGAAGTATCTTTTCCTAACTTTTATAAGTGTCTTGGGCTTGCTACAAAGTGAGGAAATAACTACAGAGTGTCCAAGCTCAGTCATAGATCCATTTAGTGCAACTCCAATGATGGATCTATAATAAGTGCCCCAACATAAATAGGTCTTCCTATCTAAATAAAGTAATTGAGAATTTCACTTTCCTTAGTTACTTCCTTAATGTTCGTGATAAGAAGCAATTTGGCAGAAATGAAAAAGTTTCAAGGCGTAGATGCTGAATCTAATCTTGAGGTAGGGAAACTAATCTTGGAATCACTTCTAAATTTCTAGTGTTCATCACTGATCTCAGTTAAATTGTCTCTATTCAGAGTGAAGTTTGCAAGTTTGCAAATTGGCATGCCATCCATAAAGAACAACTCATTTATCCTTGAAGGAGTGAAAGGTACTAATTTTCATAAACCAATCCATGATTTAATCCATGAAGATTTGCATAGAATTCCATCACAACAGAGATCACAGTAGCGATAATGTTGTAGCGAAACACTTCCCAACACCACTGTGCAACAATTTCCTTGATCTACCCTTCAGAAATGATGAATCCTCTTTCTTTTATCAATTTATTCTTCACTAAAGTCCTATCATGAAGTCTCTGTGCTTTTATGCTTATGAACTTCTTATGATCATATACTCCAAGAGTTGAACTTTCCAATGCATTGCAATCCATGATTCTTGAAATTCAGTGAAATCTCAAGAATTCTATCACTCCCAAACCTTCTAAAATGGTGAAGAACAAAATGAATTGAGAGTTTTGGGGGTTTATAATGGCCAAAACTTTCAGAAAAACTGAGAAAACCACACAATTTTGCAATTCAGTAAATGTGGCGCCTAGGCGCCTGGCTTTATGTATTTTGGCGCCAGATTTTGGTGCCTAAACGTCAATGCACAAATGAACATTGGTTCACCATAGGTTAAAATACACGTCTTAACCTCCCCTAAGTCATGAATTATATTGATTTATGTAGTAACAACAAATGTGTGATTCTTAAACACAATCAAGTAAATACACACCAACAAATCTAAACCAATCAAACCCAATCCATTCTAATAACTATGGTTTGCCTTCCACAAAAAGCTTGGTTTAACATTGTCAGCCTGACATATCCACATCTTACTCTGATTGATCCAACATTAGGATTTCATTGGATATAGATGTATTTCCATCAAAGTAAGGTTTCAGCCTATGTCCATTTACCTTGAAAATTTTATCATTTTTTGGATCCTTGATATCCTCAGCACCGAAAGGATAAAATTTTACCACAATGAATGACCCCATCCACCTAGACTATAGTTTTATAGGAAATAATTTCAAACATGTATTGTATAGTAAAACCTCTTGTACAGGTTTTAGATTCTTTATTAAAATCTTTTAATTATGTCATAATTTCAACTATTCATTATAAATCTTTACATTCTCATAAGATTCATTTCTGATTTCCTCAAGCTCATTCAATTACAATAGTTTTCTCTCACCAACATCTTCTAAATTATAATTAAATTATTTGACAACCCAATAAGCTTTATGCTCCAATTCTGTTAGTAAGTGACAAAGGCTTCCCAAATATAAGTTTATATGGGGTCATTTTTATAGAAGTTTTATATGTCGTCCTACAAGCCCATAATGCTCCATCCAGTCAATCAGACCAATCCACCCTATTAGGATTTATAGTTTTCTCTAAAATTATTTTAACTTTTTAATTGGACAATTCTGTTAGACCACTGGTCTGAGGATGATAGCAAATGCAATTCTATGTCAAATACCATATTTTTTAACAAATGTTTCAATCTTCTTATTCTTGAAATGACTTTCCACATATGTAATTATTACTCTCAGCATCCTAAATCTACTAAAAATATTTCTCTTTAAAAATTTTGCAACACTTCGAGCATCACAGCGAGGTAAAGTTATAGTTTCTATCCAACTTGAAACATAGTCCACTGCAACTAAAATGTATATATTTTTGAAGGATGGTACAAATGACCCCATAAATTTTAAACCCCAAACATAAAAAATTTCAACCTCTAGAGTAATATTGTGGGGCATTTCATTTCTTCTAGAAAAATTGCCTACCCACTGACATCAATTACATGTTTTCACATAAGTATTGACCTCTCTAAATATTGTAGACCAATAAAATCCATATTGTAAAATTTTATATGCAGTTTTATCAATTCCAAAGTGTCCCTCAAAAATAGAATTATGACATTTCAAAATAATTTGTTGAGTTTCTTCCATAGGTACAGATCTTTAAATAATTTAATCCTTACATTGTTTATATAGATGTGGGTCCTCTTAAAAGTAAGATATTGCATCATGCTTAAATTTCTTTAGTTGTGGGTATGTCAAACCATAGGGTAACATGTTACTAACTTTTCATCGGTATACCACGGAACACGTCCTTCAGTTAGAGTACATAGTTTTTAATTAGGAAAATATTCATTAATTTCATTTTCAATGTAATCCAAATTTTCATGTTCAAGCCTAGATATATGATCAATATTCTGATTATCAGTTCCCTTCCATTCTACTACCTGAAAATCAAATTCTTGCATCAAAACGACCCATCTAATTGACCTTGGTTTAACATCATTCTTCAACATCAAATATTTAATAGCAGAGTGATTTATATGCACTATACAATTAATTCTAACAAGATAAGACCTGAATTTATTAAAGGCATGTACTATCACTAATAAATATTTTTTCGTAGTAGTATAATTAATTTGAGCTTCATTAAGAGTTTTATTAGCATAATATATTACTTTGTAAATTTTATCATATTTTTATTCAAAATAGCTATGATAGCATAATCACTCGCATCACACATCAACTCAATTGGTTTCCCCTAATCGAGTGAAACAATAATAAGTGCGGTAATTAATTTTTTTTAATAACTTGAATGCATTTAAGCACTCCTAATTAAAATCAAATAAGGCATCTTTTTCAAAAATTTGGAATAGAAGCTTAGTAATTTTTGAAAAATCTTTAATGTATCGCTTATAAAAACCAGCATATCCTAAGAAACTCTTAACTCCTTTCACTATATTAGGAGGAGACAATCTAACAATAACTTGAATTTTTGTCGGATCTACTTCCATGCCATTTTCAAAAATTTTATGTCCAAGTACGATTCCTCATGCAACCATAAATTGATATTTCTCCCAATTGAGAACTAAATTTGACTCTTCACAATGTTTTAGTACTTTTTATAAATGATTTAAACATGATTCAAATGAATTACCAAACACTAAAAAGTCATCCATAAAAACTTATATTCCTTTTCAATTAAATAATTGAAAATGGACATCATACACCTTCGAAAAGTTGCAAGTGCATTACATAATTCAAAGGGCATCCATCTAAAAGCAAAAGTCCCATAAGGACACGTGAATGTGGTATTTTCTTGATCTTCAGGAACTATAGAAATTTGATGATAACTAGTATATCCATCCAAAAAGCATAAATATTTGTGCCCCGTGAGCATGTCTAATATTTGATTCAGAAAAGGTAAGGGAAAGTGATCTTTTCTAGTGACGAGATTTATTTTTTTATAATTAATGCAGATTCACCACCTAGTGACTTGTTGGGTAGGAATTAATTCATTCCTTTCATTAACAGATATAGTCACTCCTCCTTTCTTAAGAACACAATGGATTCACCACCCACTAGTAGCAACATCAATAATAGATCTAGGAGGTCCTACTAACCCATTATAAACTATTTGAATTATTAAACAATCATGCAAAGAATGATGTGGACACATCATAATAAGTTATTTAAAGGACTCACAAGTCTCGTATATTGATTCCCCTTCAAACTGACAAAAAGATGTAATATCATTTCTAAGCTCAGCAATTTTTTATAGTGGAAAGTACTTCGTCAAGAATTTTTATGCCAAGTCACTCCAGGTTCCAATAGATCCAGGTCCTAATGAGTTACATCACATGTTAGCTTTATCCCCCAAGTGAAAAGTAAAAAAGCCTAAGTCTAACAACATCATTAAAGACAGCATTATACTGAAATGTGGCACAAAGTTCTAAGAAACTTTCAAGACGTAAGTTAGGATCTTCCAATGGATTTCCCCCAAGCTGGTTATATATATATATATATATATATATATATATATA
>JXCR01141720.1:35769-49737 GCA_002079205.1 Phalaenopsis hybrid cultivar | reverse complement strand
TATATATATATATATATATATATATATATATATATATATATATATATATATATATATATATATATATATATATAATTTTTAAATGTTTTTTAATACACTCAAGCGCGTATATATAAACTACACTACAATTTCTCTATAATATTTCTACAATTAAAAATAAAGATTTTCCTTAAGTCAGAAAGTTTTTGTTGTTGTTCCCCAGCAATGATGCCAAAAACTTGATTCGACCAGCAATTATGCAATTATTTAAGTTCAAAAATATGGCCAAAACTTGTCTCAATTTATATTTAATGGATAGTGTGCAAATTTAAATAGTATATAAAGATGATAAAAATGGATTACACACTATGAGTACTACGCAAGTATACATATTTTTTCAAGTAATATAGGATTTTCTTTTAAAAATTCTAATATCAATCCCATGGAGATAGCCAAAACTCTTGTAAAATTGACTTAATAAAACCTATTTTTAAATTGTAGAGAACTTATATAGTAATTGATTGCAAGTTCTTATGTAATATCTAATCCTTTGGAATTAAAGGAAGTTAAGTATGTTAAGAAAATGTAAAAATATAAGTACATGACAATCTAAAATGGCTTTAAAATGTAAAGTTACCACTACTTTAAAATAACAATGTATAAGGACTTCAAATTTGTATAAAACATCCTTCCTCTTGCAATGAGTCTATAATTAGTGTAGGAAAATAATTTTACATATAACTAGGGTATTGTGCTAAATAGAAGTAACTCTATTCTTTACCCTCTGTCAAGTGCATAAAAAACATTAGCTAATTCAGAGATTGGACCCTAAACCCTGGTTAGGCTGGGAAGATACTAGCTCTCACTCTAGAGTTCCCACTTCCTCTCTCCTGAGGGCTAACATCTCACTTTAGTTTCTAAACCTCTGGACAAAATTTGGGATTTTAGTCTGTCACCCTAAAATCTCCAATTCTACTCCCATCAAAATTTATTTCCATATTTATTTGCACTTAACCTCAGGAACTACATTCTCATTCATGAGGCTAAATGTGATTCTTACAGTGTTGGAACATAGCCCATTTCAGGTCACTTCAATTTACAACAAATTTTAACAAATCAATCGGTTAGATTGATAAGTGAATTAAGCATAAAGTTTGAATAATCAAGATTATGAAATTTTAAGAGCACTTAAACTAAACTACATTCCTACACATAATTAATCATCATTGTAGGAAGAAAGACAAAGTAGTCTACTCAGATCTCATGGGAAAGATTAAAAAACACATGGATTTATAGATAAATAAAAGTTTACAAGATATGACAAAGTAAAAAAAACAAAGTACGCAACTTATCTTAAACTGTTTTCCAAGTAATCATTCTAGTTCCCCTGAATCACTCACTCTCCTTACAATTCCACTCCAAACTTACTTAAAATATTTAGTGAACAAGATATATCTCACTTTTGCTCATCTCCTCCAAATCTAAGCAAGCCTCCAAAACTTTTTCCTCTCTAGGAAGAACCAACATCTCTACAAAAGACTCCATTTTCTTCCTCCTAAATGTCTCTCTTTCGAATCTTCTGAAGTCTCTTTAAATAGAGCTCTCAAAATCCCAAGGGTTTTTTCAAGCACATCTTCAAAATTAATTCAAATTCAATGGATCTTCTAGATAATTGTCTCTAGCGCCTAGGCGTCAGATCCTGGCTCCTAAGCGCCGGTCTCTCTGTTGTTTGGTGCTTAAGCGCCAGATCATCATTGGCCTTCTTGCTTCATTTGCCTCCAAGTTGCTCCATTTAGTGTACATACACTCAAAAACACAAAAATATATTTCATTAAAGTGCAATGTCATTAAAAATGGGCATTGAATGTGCAAATAAAGGTAACATATTTTTGGCATGTCATTGGCGTAAAATGAGCACCAAATCTCCAAGCATGAATGTGTGGGGCCACACAAGCTTATCGTGGGCCCTAGCCATGCAAGCCCAATACTGCTCCAAACTCGATTAGGCTTGTAATTTTAGACCCTCTAAGCTATAAAACTCCTCCAACATAAGTCGCGTATTATCTTTGCTATTGAAATTATTGCTCATAGTTACGTGCAATGAACGTAATTTAAATTCTAAAGGAAGGGCTGCATCAAACCCTAAGGTCAATGTGTATGGGTGGAGCTAGTTAGTGTATGGTATGTCGCATGATATGCTCACAAAGTAGTTTAGTCAAGTTCTAAAGGAAGGACTGTCTGCCCAATGGTTGACGAATGAAGCGTAAAGATAATGGTAGAAACTCACGCCAAAAGATAAGTCAATTTTTAGAGAAATGACTACCGACCTAAGGGTTAATGCATGAAGTGTAATGGTTGAAAGAATAGTCAACTTCTAAAGGAAGGACTTCCAGGACTTGAAGGTTAAAGTATAAACTGTAAATTATGTGGTTTAAAACCCACATAAAAGGCAAGTCAGCTTTTGAAGGAAGGACTGTCGTAACCTAAAGGTCAATGTGTACAGCGTAAAGCAGGTGGGTGACAACTCAAATGAAAAGTAAGTTGGCTTTCGAAGAAATTACTGTCGGGACCTAAGGGTTGACTCATGAAGCATAAAAGTGTTGGGTGGAAACCCACACCAAAACGCAAGTCAACTTATAGAGGAAGGACTATGGGGACCCGACGGTCGATGCATGAAGCTTAAAGGTGGTGGGTAAAAACCTACACAGGAGGCACATCAGCTTCTGGAGGACTACAGGGACCCAAAGTTCAATGCATAACAGCTCACACAAAAGGTACGTCAGCTTCCAAAGGTAAGACTACTAGGACATGAGGGTTAATGCTTGAAGCGTAAAGTTCGTGAGTGAAAACCCACCTTAACTGTAACTCAGCTTTCAATGGAAAGACTGCCATGGCCCAAAGGTCGACACATAAAGCTTAAAACACATGAGTGATATCCCACAAAGAAGTCCATCCATTTCCAAAGCAAGGTTAATCGCAATCTAAAGGTCGATGCATGAGGTGTAAAAACACGTGGGTGATATCCCACAAAGAGGGCTAGCCTGTTCTGACCTTAAGGTCATCACAAAGAACGTAAAAAAGGTGGTTGGATAGCTATGCAAAGGCAAGCCATCTTTTGAAGGAAGAGCTGTCATGACCTGAAGGTCAATGGACAAAGGCCAACGCATAAAGCATAAAATAAGGTGGGTGAATACCCATGAAGAAGGCTAGCCACTTTAAAGGAAGGGCCACCTTGACCCAAGGGTCGATGCATGAAGCTTAAAGAAAAATTTTGGGTGAATACCCACACAAAAAGGCCAACCGCTTTCAAAGGAAGGGTCGACTTGACCCAAAGTTAAACGCATTAAATGTAAGAAAAATAGTGGGTGAATACCCACAAAGAAGGTAACCACTCCAAATGGAAGGGCCAACGTGAATCAAAGGTCAACACATGAAACTTAAAGGTGGTGGGTGAAAACCCACACAAAAAAGGGCTGGCCACTTTCGAAAGAAGGGCGCCCAAACCTGAAGGTCGATGCATAATGCATAGTGGGGGTGGGTGGATCAAATGAACGTGCTACATGATCTAAATGTTCTATAAAACCACTCATTTTTTAGTGACTCCAAGTTAATCATCTTGAGACTTTATTAGATTTTAAGAGAAATCCCATAAAGGAAAATGATCAAGTCATCAAGACTTAGTTTTAATGCCTCACACTATGAGAATTTGCAAATCCTAAGAAGAGGCATATGTGTTCTGGCTTACCCATCCTTAAGACCTATCCTAGATTAAACCTCAAAAATCATCTGAGGCAAACTCAAGACAAAATCAACTAAAGGAAAATTCATTTTTTAATGATCTCAACAGCCTCTTTATTTGGAGCTAGAACATAAAAAGGTACAAGGAAAAGAAGCTTTATAATCCACCACCTCTTGGTCAAAATGAGATATATCTCAGTTTGCTAAGTAAAGAGGTATAATCAGTAAAGTCGAATATCATGAAATGATTCTTGGGTTGATTATAGAGATAAATGCTCTAATCAGTTCAACATGACTTTTGATAAGGTGATAAAAATCAACGAGGTCAAAAAAATATCTACAAGGTTGGATATCAAAGATGGATCTTGCAATGATGTTCTTTCACCAGGAACAAACTCATGAGTCAATAAGGTTCTTGATAGGTGAGACACCATATCCTACTTAGGTGGTTAAATGTTCAAGGCAGCCTAACTAAATCATATGCCAAACAAATAAAGTGGTCTTAGCAATGAAATGCTATCATCAAAAGCTTAGTCAAAAAGAAAAACCAGCTCAAATCAATTGTGACACTCTCAAATAGCATGAGAGATGTGTATCTCGACTAAACATGGATCAACAAAGACAACAAAATGGTCTAGTAGATACAACATGCTATCAACAAGAGTTATCAAGGGTGTTCTCCCAAATTAGAGTATAAAACATCTATTCTAGCTTATCCTAGTATGTGATAGAGGAGGAAAAACCACTTTTTAAAGCAAGGGCAAGTAACCCCTTGTTGTCAAATGTAAAAGTCGTTTACACGCAGCGTTGGGGGTTTTTTGGCTTTTCTTGGCCTTTTATCATAGCATAAACTAAACTTTCCTCCTTGGGAATTGTTACGCCACATAGCCTCAAACATCTTAACTTGGAAAATAGTCCACACCTTGGGCAAGAACTTGTTATACAGCAGTCTATCTACCAGAGGATTCTGGTAATAAGAAATAGGAATATCTTTAATATTATCCAAGTCATGCAACTCCTCATACAATAGGTCACCCTTTTTAAGGAGAACCTCTAGCAACCCACAAGGGTTCCAAGATACGACATCTCTAGGATCTACCTTAAGCCCTGCCTCTAGATTTACTTGAGGTGGCTCATAGATAGGTTCCACTGAAATGACAACGCCCTCAAAAAACTAACCAGCGGCCTACCCACTAAGGGTTGGGATGTCAAGATAAGTGGTGGAAGGAACTCTCCTAATCCACTGGACATTCACCAAAGTTGGACAATCAACCATTGTCCTCAAATAAGTTATGAATCGATGGGGTTTGCCCCGGACCACTGTTTATCAACATAGGATAAATTCATCTTACTCAATGAAGAGGAAGCCAGAATACTTTCCTTATGAATCATGGAAAGAGTGATCATATCAAGTGCAGGTGAAGTTTTTATAATAGCATTATCAATGATACCTGATAAAACATCTGGTGTAATGGCTCTAAGTGCCACACTAAGGTTCCCATGCAACTCCTCGGCTGGTCTTATAGCATGCACAAGAAAGTTCCATTGTCTAGATTTTATTGTGGATAGAGAAATATATATTGGTCTCCTATCATGAGGATCATGGGGGTAGAGTAAGTAAGGAAGTTCTTGTACAACCTACTCAAATGTTTCAAAGATCTGTGCAAGGAAATCCTTTTTAGAAATAGGATCTTGTCCTCTCAAAGAGGGAAACTGCTCCAATAATCAACTTGTCCAGAAGATATGTAATGGAGTCATTAATAAGAATTGTATTTTAAGAGCAATCTATGTCATGGTATGGAGAGCCCTGCTAGTTATCCTAGTCGGGGTATAATCCACATAGTCGGACAACTCAACTAAGTGACTCTCATTCAGGAGAACCTGAGATTCCTTCTAAATCGAAATCATAATAGGAGACGAAGTCTGTTGGATAATTTACTAGTGTAAACACAACAATATATCCTCAGAGCCCTCTGGCCTAATCTAGGGGAAATGTAACCTCTGAGGAAGCAAGAATGAGGTGAGTGAAGTCATCAGAGAAACTGTTGAACTCTTTCCTCTTAAAGAGGAAATTGCTTCTACAGACTTCTTAGTCAAAGAACTCATAGTAGAATCAACACATATTGTAGATCCAAATCAATCTACAATCTGAGGAGAGGGAGATCTTTGAGCAGTCCTAGCTGGGCTTGACCCCATGATCGGACGGTGCAACATGATGATTCTCAATCAAGGAAGCATAAGATTTCCCATCAACTGGAATCACAACATGTAAAGAAACCAGTGGCTAATTCAACCACTACAATTTTGAAACTTGTTCCTATTTGTCTATGGACTCCTGCTCAATGTAGAGGCAGGCAAGACCTTGAAGAAAGCCAGAACAGTGGGGGTTGAGTTGTTCATCAAACTAGTGAGAAAGTTTTCTCCTAAAGAGGAAGCTACTATTACAATCTTCTTAGTCATAGAACTCATGGTAATAACATCAACATGGACTGTAGGGTGGGAGTTACCTGCTTCCCAAATAGGGGAAACTTTTGTAGTCGTAGTATGGTCCACACAACTGGGAGAAGTAGCAAAATGACTCTCAATCCGGGAAGCTAAAGACACCTTATGAATTGAAGTAGGAAAAGGTATAGAAACTTGTTGTTGAACATGTGTTGAATTTGCAGCAATCTATTCCTATTCCTTCAAGTCATCCTGCCTAATTTGGGGGTAGGTGTAACCTCAGAGGGACAAGAACAAAAGGAGTCGGGAAAAAATTCACACCAGTGATACCAGTGACAACCCTACTGCTAACAAAAGACTGACCTTCTTTTGCCAAGGAGATCCGTGAGAAGAAGAAAGAATTACTCGATCATTTGAGAAAGACTGACGGCACTGCGATTATTTACTATCAGGTGTCAGCCTCTTTCTCGTAGAAGAGGCGGGCCTGATGCAATCCATAATAGCAGGAATAGCTCAATATGCACAGCTCAAATTTTGAGGTGAGGGAATAGAATTATGTAAGGTAGTCCCAAAGGGTTGCTCAAAAGAGCCAAAAATAAGAGCCTCCTCCCGCACACCCAAGATTTTGGATTAGAAGGAAACAAAGTTCCCCCCAACTGTAGCGATCGTGAATACCTTCTTGTTATCCATGCCAGTGAAGTAAAAAAGGGACATAAAAAAAAATAAAGAAAGGTCAAGAAACCATTCAAAAATGTACAACAACATTGGTGCATATGATAGTGTAGCGACCAAACTATTTTGGGTGAAAAAATGGAATAGAATACGTTGAATTGCTAACCATAGCAACTAACGCATGCACTGAAAACCATGGTCTCACAAAAAGCACAACAATTGACTCAGAGGAAATAAGTCAGGTCATGATAATATGAGAGAAACTCCAAATATGGAGAGAGAGAGAGAGAGAGGTTATAATCTCAGAATAAAAGCAAAACCCCTAATATGGAGAGAGAGAGAGAGACTCATCCTAAGTGGAGTCGCCATATTTGTTTCTTCTTCTTTCTTTTTAAGACTCAGAGTTGCCTTATTATCTATTTATATGTCATTGTATTATTCCCTTGCTCAAATAAATCTTCCTCCTAAATCATATTAATGATTCGAAGATGAGAGAAATCAAAGAGAATGATATATGACAAAAAATAGACAAACAAATAAAAAGAAATAAGTGTGAGGCAAATAAGGGTCGAGAGTATACATCTAAAAAACATTATATCAAAGTTCCTTAAAACACAACATCCACGAAGAGAATCCCTACATAAGTCACTCATATCCAAAGAACCAAAAAGAACATTTTTTTTCTGGTCAAGAGTCTCCTGGAGGAATGTATCCCTCTATTTAATTACTTCCTGGGGAACACCCAGGAATACTCTAGATAAAAGGAGTTTTGATTATATTATTATGGCCCTAGAGAATAGGTCATAAAATGATGGTTATTTCTTTTGGGAATGCCCCAATTCTTCAAAGCTCTTGGTAAGCCACATGGTAGAGAGTGATTCTCTCACATCCCAAATGGGTAACAGCTCATCAGCATATTGAGTCAATGAAATAACCAAAATCATCTTGATGGGTATATCCCTATACGTCAAAGTTCACCAGGCCATAAGGGTAGAGCGTGAATGAACCTATCACAAATGGGAGACAACTCATCTGTAAGCATGCCATCAAAATGATATCAATAAAGTCAAATGAATGACATGGCTCAAAGGGGCTCAAAAAATGAAGGGTTGAGTAATCATAAAAGGTAGAAGTATACGAATCAGGGTACAACAAACCCATCATCGCATGCTATTAGGATCTTAAGTATACATGATCGTGAAGATAGTTGACCTAACACGTCTAGAGATTTCTGATTAGAAATCCATGAATTGTGTAGTCTTTGGGTAACTTGGTAGCCCTAAAGACAAAACACGGGAAGAAGAGGTATAGCTACAATGTTGTAGACTCTCTTCACAAAAATAATTACACTCCAATTGGGTTGAGGAGCCTTCTAACAACCTAGGCGCACTAGAAAATGTCTTATATAGAAAGATATGTCAGGCTAGTCATGTTGAAGAAGCTCAAGGGCTTCTCCTCGGGAGATGAAAATATGATGCAGTTATCTAGGGTAGACCTTAGATGTTGTGGAGGCCTTATTATATGATTTGGATAATATTCATGCTATGAAAATCCTTTTAAAATTGGTATGAAGGCCATGCGGGATATTAAAAGACAATTGTTAAAGTTTTGAATATTTTAATCCTAAAATTTCATTGGCTTGAACATTTTATTAGGATTTTGTAGTAAATTTTGAATTTTAAATCCTAAATAGCCTATAATGCATTCGTGATTCCCATAAAAAACATAAAAATAAACAATGAAATTCATTTCAAGCAATCAAGCACAAAATACCGTAAGAAAAACAAGCCAAGTAAAATAATATGAAAGGCCGGTACTGCTGGATCGACAAAATATACAAGAAAAGAAAAATTTCTTCTGAACTATGCATATGCATGTCTGGTTTTAATCCAATACATCAATATCAATACAGAATTAAGATACGAGATATGAGTTGTTGGTTCTGGTCCCTTGCGACATGGTTCTTGTACCAACATGCCTTGGAACCCATGTATGTATCTTATTTCTGCTACAAGACTCTTCTAAGGACTCTAGAAAGTACATAGAAAAAGTAAAAAAAATAGGACTCAACCTGCATAAAAATAAAGTTAGCGAGAAAGCAAACAAATATGCAATGTATGATGAGTCGTGCCTAATGGGGAAGCTAAGCAGCACCTGTAAGCAAAGGTTATCATGTAAATTATTACATTCTCACACTTTATATTGTACCAATGTGTGTCTCTCTACAGAAGAATGGCCTCAAATGCCACCATGCATATCAAACACACATGTGCACCAAGAGCACAATGTAAGAAAGATGCTTGGTTATGACAACTAAACTATCAAAGAATAATAGTCAGACAACAAAACACTGCTTAGCAACCTAAATATTAGCCTTGCACACCATCTAACTAGAAGTTTCTTAACCAAAATCTAAGTGCATAGGGTAAAGTCTCTGACTAATGTATGTATTTGACGAGGTCACCACATTGGCCTCGTCCTAAAGATCCAAGGGATCTAAAGCACATCATAAGAAAGGGGTAATATTTTAAAATAGGTTTCCTCACATAAGAAATGACATATATAGTTTTAAATTAGGTGGATAATACTTATAATATAAAAAATATCCAATTTTATACCTTTAAATAGCGAGC
Source organism: Phalaenopsis hybrid cultivar (assembly GCA_002079205.1). Lineage (NCBI taxonomy): Eukaryota > Viridiplantae > Streptophyta > Magnoliopsida > Asparagales > Orchidaceae > Phalaenopsis > Phalaenopsis hybrid cultivar. The sequence continues at coordinate 40,273 of JXCR01141720.1, read as the reverse complement.
CATAAAATGTGAGTTTTTAAAGCATATGACATACTTTAGAGTCCTTAGATCTTTAGCACAGACATATTATTTGTTACTCATGATACATAAACTTGAGTTGCTCGCTGAGCTATCCTGGCAGGCAATGCTCGTTTCAATATTACGGCCAAAAAATGTGTCACTCTCTTGATAATTAGGGTAATTCATCAAGAAGTACTGAAAAAAATCAAGCTTGAAAGAAGCCTACATTGGGATTGTTCAATCAAAGTGCGAAATGATATATATGGGTATCCAAAATAGCAAAGCATAGATCATGTAAATGGATGCAAAGGTGCTACATGAAACATGGGACACAGTAATGGGATGTACCAGTAAGACAGACTACTTATAGAGAGGAACTAAGCCTGCGATGCACCATGCGACCAGGAGACACCTTACCCAAAAGGCAATCAGGGAGCATACATGCAAACATGCAAGATATGCAACATGCATACAAAAATAGTGCATATGACATGTAAATATCTCAAGCACATGACAAGCATAAATGATAAGCATATGACATGAAAAAGGTAAGCACGCAGAAAGGCTACATGCCAAACAAACTAACTGATGTGATCCTTATCAGTGAGAATCACATATCTAGGTGTGAACACATTGTACCTAACACTTGTTCAGTGGCTAGGAGTCATGCTACGCATATCAAAATGCAAAATACCTATGACGCTTTAGGTGACATTTGTGGGAGAGATAGGTGGCCTACAAGTAAGCTAACTCCTCCCAAAGCGTGCAAGTGTGAGCGCTCAAAGAGAAACCTTAGGTGGTGGTGCTCATAGAGACACCCAAATCATGTCACATGCTAAGCATACAAGGTAAAATACTTTTACATGCAATGACAAATCGTCGACATCAAGTCAAAATAAGATTTTAATACTTATGGATAAACATGCAATATGATGCAATAAGATACAAGCATACAAGTGTTAGTCGAGCTGGACATGGCAGCCAATCTGACCAAAGAGGCAAGTTGATTGATTTGGCATGATTGATTGAACCCCATACGAGTGATCGACACATGATGGTCGATCGAACCAAATGGATCGGTTGATCGACCTAGGATGGCCAATTGAACCCAAAGCGGGTGATTGAAACGTAGTGGTCAATTAAACCAAAAGGATGGGGTGAACATCCCGGGATGGTCGATCAAAGCCAAAGCAGGTGATAGACACATAACGATTGATCAAACCTAAAAGATAGGGTGATCGGCATAGGACGATCGATTGAGGCTAAAGCGGGTGATCAACTCATAGTGTTCAATCAAACCCAAAAGATAGGGTTATCGACTTAGAACGACCGATTTAACCCAAATTGGGTGATCGATATGTGAAAGTTAATCGAGCCCAAAGAATAGGGTGATTGGCCTGGGACAGCTGATCAAACCCAAAAGTGGGTAATCAACACGTAGCGGTGATTGAACCTAAAAGATTGAGTGATCAACCTAGAACTGCTGATCGAACCAAAGTACTAATACAGTCACGCATATGATATGTGATATGATCCACATGCAAAGATTTCACGAGCAAACACACATATGTAATGCAACCCAAAATGCTCAACGACACGTCAAACTCTTTCTATCGACCTTGCGTATGTACTTATGATTGAGGCTCTTGAATGAACGGCATGGCCACCTCTAACTCTGGCCTGGAAATGTAGAAGACTTTGAACTCTAATTTCTTGTGAGAGAAGTCCTTCACTGTTCGTAGGACAGAATAGTAACATAGACTTTTAAATCCTATGAAATTTCAGGATCTTGTAAGATGGACTAGGTACAAAACTTTTCCTATCCTTTAAGATTGAACTCTCTCAACCTCTCTAAGGAATGTTGGAAGCACCAAAGCCGTAGGAAATCTAAGATTCCAACCTACTTAGGTGTGGATCTAAGGCTCACAAAGGAAAACTCTCATATTCTATAGAACTTTCCAATGAAGGTCTCCTAGCTAAGGGCTACCTATAGGAAATCAACAACCAATCTAAGGGAGTGTGCCTACGCTGACTAACGTCAGCGACAAACTCACCCTACGTGGGTACTGAGCCCACACCACCTAGCCTGTTCACTAGGAAAGAAAACATGAAGATTTTAAGGATCTCACCACCACAAAGGTTGTGGATGCATTTCTTCAAGTAGGAGGAAGCTCTTTAAATGGTAATAGAGATGCCTCGATCCACATTCTAATGAAGCTCTGACGATGCTCTGACAATCCTCTAGCAATCCTTCCCCAAGCTAAGATGAAGTTATCTATTTGTGTATGAGAGTAAGAGCCTTGCTCCTTTGCTGGACAAGCTCCTCCTCAAGAAGCATTCCTCACACATGCAAGAAATGTGGTGGAGGAAGATTAAGGGGATGAGGAGGAAGGAGTTGGAGAAGGGAAATGTAAGGTTGATCAACTTCCTTGCCCCTCTCCTTCTGAGGAAGACGAAGATGTTCCTCCTTAATCTCCTCAAGAAGCACTCTCTAAGGGATCTCCAAATTCTCCAAGCCTTCTCGGATAGCTCCCAAATAACTCTCACAAGAAGCTCTTCAGCCCACCAATTAATAAAAAAGAAATCAAGCTAATCCAAATGAGCCTCCCATTGGGTTAAGATCAGCTCACCCAAGGAAACTTCCCTAACTCGACCATCAATTACGTGTACTTTTAAAATCCAAAATATTATCAATAACTTGTCCCAATTTATATTTAGCGGCTAGTGTGAATAAATGAAATGATATAAAAAATAAATAATAAAACTTCACACTAAAGATACTAGGCAAGTATACTTATCATTTTAAGTAATATAAAATTTTCTTTAAAGTTTTCTTTAAAAACCAGTATCGATCTCATGAGAAAAGTTGAAATATTAAAATTTGACTAGTAAAATTCTATCTAAATTGTAGGTAAAATTAAAGTACATTAAATTCAATATGATTGCAAAGGTTAAGACAAATTTAAAGCAAAAAGAAATGACTAAGATTAATAGTTAAACAAAGTAAATTTAACGAGTTTGAATATTATGAAAAAATATTTCCCCTTGCAAAGAGATAACAATATATGTAAGATTTGAATGAATAAAAATAAGATGATGTATTGTGAAAAATGGGAGCATTCCTATTCTTTACTCCCTCCCAGAGCTAGCAAAGAACATTGGGTAAGCTTGTGTAGTAGTGCTGAGTAGGACCTACTAGAAACTCTTACGATCCAGATTACCCACTGTGCCCTCTCTATAGGACCTACTAGGAACGCTTACGATCCAAACTCTAAATTAAATTGATAAAAATGATATGGTTTGTCACCCTAAAAACTTCAATTATACTCCCATCAAAACTTATCTCTCTATCTATTTGCACTCCCCCTTAGGAAATCGCAATTGCTCAACCTAGAATGAAGTGTCACACTCACTAGTTGGGTGAAATTATAGCCATCCCAAGCCTTTATGTTTCTCAATGAATTTTAACCTCACAAGTGGCCAATTTGTAAAGTTAATGAAGAAACGGTGAAAATGTCATCACAATTTTTTTAAGTAAAAAAGAAATCTTTAAATCATTCTCATTCCATAAGATTAATTCCCAATTGTGAAAAGAATGAAAAGAAAACTACTCAAAATTCATGGAGAATTAAAAAAACACATAATTTGTATTGAAATCCAAATCTTAGAAACAAAAACTTAAACACAAATACAAAATACCTTATGTCTTCTCCCCAACACAATTTTGGAGTCTCCTTAAAGATTTCTCCAAACTCTTACTCTCAAAAGCACAAAACACACTTAAAATCGCACTTAAACAAAAAGGTAGAACTACCTAAAGCCCTCAAATTCTTCCCAAAAGTCATCTTTTTCATCCCAATTTTGTCCCTTTTAATAAATCTCTAAAAAAAACCAAGGGTTGCTTTAAACACCCCCTTTAAAATTCAGCCAAATTCATTGAATCTTCTAGAAGAGTATTTAATGGTGCTATAACACCAGTCTGGGCGCTATAGGGCCGGTCTGGGAGCTATAACACCCATTAAGCCCGTCTGTGACGCTATAGTGCCAAGGAGTGGCGCTATGGCGCCATATGAAGTGCTATATTTTTACTCATTTTTCCTTCGTTTTCTCTAAATGTCCACTCCATGTGTCCAAAATCAAAACATACAAAATATCTTTCTTTAAACTGCAATACCACTAAAAACATGCATAAAATAATTGTAAAATAAGCACTAAAAATATGTAATTTTAAGGTGGATCATTCACCCAAACGTAAATGTTACTTGTCCTCAAGTAACTTCTTTATACTGTGTAAAAATTTNTCTATATATATATACATACATATATAGATATACATACATATATAGATATACATACATATATAGATATACATACATATATAGATATAAATACATATATATATATATATACATACATATATATATAGATATACATACATATATATATAGATATACATACATACATGCATGCATGTATACATACATGCATGCATGTATACATACAT
>JXCR01141720.1:10520-33480 GCA_002079205.1 Phalaenopsis hybrid cultivar | reverse complement strand
TATATATATATATATATATATATATATATATATATGTATATATATATATATATATATATGATTGTAACAAAGGTCACACTTTCTTTTGATAAATATAACAAAATGCTATAAGTATTAGACACATAAAACCCAAAACATAAAAAAATAGATAAAAACGATGGTATGCTACTTCGATAATCCTCAGCTTCTCATTAATTAATTAAAATTTCAAAAATTTTCAATACATTTAATAAAATAAAAGCTGATGGGAATCAGAACTTGTCTGCACATTCAAGCTGTTTGCANACGATGGTATGCTACTTCGATAATCCTCAGCTTCTCATTAATTAATTAAAATTTCAAAAATTTTCAATACATCTAATAAAATAAAAGCTGATGAGAATCAGAACTTGTCTGCACATTCAAGCTGTTTGCATAAACCATGTGCTAAATAAAAACTGTCTTTATTTAAACCCTATTCGAACATAGATCAAACATTTTGCTCATATATAATTCCAATTCCAGTCGAACAAGGCTTGAATGGATATATAATCTGAACAAATCATATTTGAGGTGAGCTTTAAATAATGACGGTGAAAATCACAAAGTTTTCATGATAAATGAAGCTTTAGCAAATTTCTTCAAAAAGAAGAGAAAAAAAAAAGTGACCAAATCGAATTAACTTCAGCAGGGCAAACACACGTAGGAATATTTAAATATTGATCAGTGCCACATAGCAATGGCCACAATAAATGGCAAGATATAGAAAAAGAGGGCATTTACATGCATAGCACTAAATTCCTATGCATTTACATATCTAAACCTCTAAATCTTTCATATCAAACAAAAAAATACCACCATTTAAGTTAAGAAAATAATAAAATAAACCTTCTCATGCATAGGGAGGCATGTACGTAAAAATTGAAGTGTAGGTGTTACACATGCATATACATAAGAATCGAGTGGTGTGGATGTAAATCCTAAAAGAAGATGCTCATAGTTTTGATATCGGATTATGGAGAGCAAGCTCGATGAGTTCCCTCCGAAGGATCTTCCCGGCAGGAGATTTTGGTATCGCGTCGATGAATTCAACCCTTCGAATTTTCTTGTATGGGGCAACCTATACAAAAATAATAAAAAAAACCTCCTTATACAAAGCACAAATTAACCAAAAGGCCAAGTTTACGAATAATTACCCCGGCCACAACATCTAATCTTCAAAAATAACAGAATAATAACATCAAGTCACCGTCAACATTGTCACACAATTTATTGATATCAAGGTGAAGGCATTAATACACCTACTGATAATTCAGAAGTGTGAATTAATCATAAATTTGTAAGATTATACATTGAACAGTTATATGTTGAAAAATTCTAATTTATAAACTTTACGAAGGTTTGTTGGGGTTATGATATTAGGTCAAATTGTCTATGTTATTAGGTTTTTTATTCGCTAAAGACTGACAGAACATTACACTATTTACCATTAACTATAAAAAAAAATCATCCCGATTTTTATCTTCACATTAGAGATCTACGGGAAGGAANAGGGCAAACACACGTAGGAATATTTAAATATTGATCAGTGCCACATAGCAATGGCCACAATAAATGGCAAGAAATAGAAAAAGTGGGCATTTACATGCATAGCACTAAATTCCTATGCATTTACATATCTAAACCTCTAAACTTTACATTTTATATTTTATAACATCCAAATCTTTCATGTCACACCAAAAAATCCCACCATTTAAGTTAAGAAAATAATAAAATAAAACCTTTTCATGCATAGGGAGGCATGTACGTAAAAACTGAAGTGTAGATGTTACACATGCATATACATAAGAATCGAGTGGTGTGGATGTAAATCCTAAAAGAAGATGCTCATAGTTTTGATATCGGATTATGGACAGCATGCTCGATGAGCTCCCTCCGAAGGATCTTCCCGGCAGGAGATTTTGGTATCGCATCGATGAATTCAACCCTTCGAATTTTCTTGTATGGGGCAACCTATACAAAAATAATAAAAAAAACCTCCTTATACAAAGCACAAATTAACCAAAAGGCCAAGTTTACGGATAATTAGCCCGGCCGCAACATCTAATCTTCAAAAATAACAGAATAATAACATCAAGTCACCGTCAACATTAACACACAATTTACTGATATCAAAGAGAAGGCATTAATACACCTACTGATAATTCAGATGTGTGAATTAATCATAATTTGTAAGATTATATATTGAACAATTATATGTTGAAAAATTCTGATTTATAAACTTTATGAACGCCTTTTGGGGTTATGATATTAGGTCAAAATGCCTATGTTATTAGGTATTTTATTCGCTAAAGACTGTCAGAACATTACACTATTTACCATTAACTATAAAAAAAATCATCCCAATTTTTATCTTCACATTAGAGATCTACGGGTAGGAAAAAAAAACTTCTTCAGGGATAAGATAGCATGTAAATAATTCATTTCACCCAACACTAACAGCAAAATCCAATGGTCCTGATTTTCAATGGCAGAGACGTAGATGCAATTTGTTTTGATAAAATAATACATATTAAGAAGAGGAAATGGTTGTGTGTGTACGTGCAATAAATTTACAGATACCTGTTTCCCAACAAAATCCATGACTGTTGCAGAGCTAATAGTGCTTCCCGGTCGCCTGACAATAAATGCCATTGGTATCTCCCCTGCGTCTTCATCAGGAAACCTGTTTAGGTCAAAGGGAACAACAAAGAAAATCAATTAGGTGCATCCTGCATTACCTATTTTCGGAATAAGAACAAACAAAATCTAAGCAGCCAAAAAAGAGTTCAAAATAGGAGCAGCTCCAACAAAAAGAAAGGAAAAATTGCTCCAGTTAGTTATAAAAACTCAGTGCCCAAATAAAAATAATAATAATAACATAATAATAATAATAATAATAATAATAATAAAATAGATAAATTTGGTCGCCTTGCCCAGGAGTACANAGTTAGTTATAAAAACTCAGTGCCCAAATAAAAATAATAATAATAACATAATAATAATAATAATAATAATAAAATAGATAAATTTGGTCGCCTAGCCCAGGAGTACGACCAGAGGAATTTACACAAAATCTGACAAAAGCAGTACAACAAGCTCTAGCTAGAGTAAATGATTGCTCAGTTGAATATGGTAATCCTTACCCACACAAAATTGCAACTAAACCATACCGTTAGTTCTCGTTACCAGCATGAAAAAACANCAACAAGCTCTAGCTAGAGTAAATGATTGCTCAGTTGAATATGGTAATCCTTACCCACACAAAATTGCAACTGAACCATACCGTTAGTTCTCGTTTCCAGCATGAAAAAACCAACAGCTTAGTGAGGTTCCTTATTAAAATTTCTTATCTTCAATACAGCCCAAATGGCCTATTTATAGGCCCAACAACTGAATAAACTAAAAGCAAATTAAGCCTAACGCTAACCCAAAATTATCAGGAAAAAGGTAAAATAAAACCCAACACAAAACACAGATTAAAATAAAGTCCCTGCGCCATCCTAGTCCTTGATGTGTAAGGTTAGGTTTTTGTCGAATAGATATAACAACCAAGAGCAAAGATACAGTGGAGGCACTAGGGCTGGCCCAACACACTGAAATAACTTTATATTCCTTTTTTTTTTAATAACACCTTATATTAGCCCAGCTACCGAGTACCCACTTCTGGCAGCATGCCATCTGACAGAGTAGTGCAGTGGCTTGATCCTTGGAAGAAGATCTAAGTACTAAAATTATTAGGAGCTTTGTACAAAGACACGTTGGTTGGGCCTTCACTCACATTGACGTAAGACAAATGAAGAAGCTTCTCTGAGCTGTTCCTGACTTTCTGCAGCACCTATCAAAGTCTACATAAGACAGCCAATTAACGAAGTTTTTTTCACACTTTATTTCATAGGCAACTGAATTAATAGTTGTCTACCTCTTTCAGTGGCCTTTTTCTTTCATGTTTGATGCTTCTTTGAGTCATACNTGTTCCTGACTTTCTGCAGCACCTATCAAAGTCTACATAAGACAGCCAATTAACGAAGTTTTTTTCACACTTGTTTTCATAGGCAACTGAATTAATAGTTATCTACCTCTTTCAGTGGCCTTTTTTTTTCATGTNTTGTACAAAGACACGTTGGTTGGGCCTTCACTCACATTGACGTAAGACAAATGAAGAAGCTTCTCTGAGCTGCNAGGATCTTATAAGATGGACTAGGTACAAAACTTTTCATATCCTTTAAGATTGAACTCTCTCAACCTCTCTAACGAATGTTGGAAGCACCAAAGCCGTAGGAAATCTAAGATTCAAACCTACTTAGGTGTGGATGTAAGGCTCACAAAGGAAAACTCTCATATTCCATAGAACTTTCCAATGAAGGTCTCCTAGCCTAGGGCTACCTATAGGAAATCAGCAACCAATCTAAGGGAGTGTGCCTATGCTGACTAACGTCAGCAACAAACTCACTCTACGTGGGTACTGAGCCCACACCACCTAGCCTATTCAATAGGAAAGAAAACATGAAGATTTTAAGGATCTCACCACCACAAATGTTGTGGATGCATTTCTTCAAGTAGGAGGAAGCTCTTCAAATGGTAGTAGAGATGCCTCGATTCTCATTCTAATGAAGCTCTGAAGATGCTCTGACGATCCTCTAGCAATCCTTCCCCAAGCTAAAATGAAGTTATCCATTTTTGTATGAGAGTAAGAGCCTTGCTCCTTTTCTGGACAAGCTCCTCCTCAAGAAGCATTCCTCGCACATGCAAGAAATGTGGTGGAGGAAGATTAAGGGGATGAGGAGGAAGGAGTTGGAGAAGGGAAAGGTAAGGTTGATCAACTCCCTTGCCCCTCTCCTTCTAAGGAAGACAAAGATGTTCCTCCTTAATCTCCCCAAGAAGCNAGAGCCTTGCTCCTTTGCTGGACAAGCTCCTCCTCAAGAAGCATTCCTCACACATGCAAGAAATGTGGTGGACGAAGATTAAGGGGATGATGAGGAAGGAGTTGGAGAAGGGAAAGGTAAGGTTGATCAACTCCCTTGCCCCTCTCCTTCTGAGGAAGACAAAGATGTTCCTCCTTAATCTCCCCAAGAAGAACTCTCTAAGGGATCTCCAAATTCTCCAAGCCTTCTCGGACAGCTCCCCAATAACTCTCACAAGAAGCTCTTCAGCCCACCGATTAATAAAAAAGAGAGCAAGCTAATCCAAATGAGCCTCCCATTGGGTTAAGATCAGCTCACCCAAAGAAACTTCCCTGACTCGACCATCAATTACGTGTACTTTTAAACTCCAAAATATTATCAATAACTTGTCCTNAGCCCACCGATTAATAAAAAAGAGAGCAAGCTAATCCAAATGAGCCTCCCATTGGGTTAAGATCAGCTCACCAAAAGAAACTTCCCTGACTCGATTATCAATTACGTGTACTTTTAAACTCTAAAATATTATCAATAACTTGTCCCAATTTATATTTAGCGACTAGTGTGAATAAATGAAATGATATAAAAAATAAGGTACTAGGCAAGTATATGTATCGTTTTAAGTAATATAGGATTTTCTTTAAAAGCCCAGTATCGATCTCATGAGAAAAGTTGAAATATTAAAATTGGACTAGTGAAATTTTATCTAAATTGTAGGTAAAATTAAAGTAGATTAATTTCAATATGATTGTAAAGGTTAAAACAAATTTAAAGCAAAAAGAAATGACTAAGATTAATATTTAAACAAAGCAAATTTAACGAGTTTGAATATTATGAAAAAATCTTTCCCCTTGCAAAGAGATAACAATATATGTAAGATTTGAATGACTAAAAATAAGATGATGTATTGTGAAAAATGGGAGCATTCCTATTCTTTACTCCCTCACAGTGCTAGCAAAGAACATTGGGTAAGCTTGTGTAGTAGTGTTGAGTAGGACCTACTAGAAACCCTTACGATCCAGATTACCCACTGTGTCCTTTCTATAGGACCTACTAGCAACCCTTACGATCAAAACTCTAAATTAAATTGATAAAAAGGATCTGGTTTGTCACCCTAGAAACTTCAATTCTACTCCCATCAAAACTTGTCTCTCTATCTATATTCACTCCCCCTTAGGAAATCGCAATTGCTCAACCCAGAATGAAGTGTCACACTCACTAGTTGGATGAAATTATAGTCATCCCAAGTCTTTGTGTTTTTCAATGAATTTTAACCTCACAAGTGGCCAATTTGTAAAGTTAATGAAGAAACGGTGAAAATGTCATCAAAATTTTTTAAAGTAAAAAAGAAATCTTTAAATCATTCTCATCCCATAAGATTAATTCCCAATTGTAAAAAGAAAGAAAAGGAAACTACTCAAAATTCATGGAGAATTAAAAAAACACATAATTTGTATTGAAATTCAAATCTTAGAAACAAAAACTTAAACACAACNTATTTAGCGGCTAGTGTGAATAAATGAAATGATATAAAAAATAAATAATAAAACTTCACACTAGAGGTACTAGGCAAGTATATGTATCGTTTTAAGTAATATAGGATTTTCTTTAAAAACCCAGTATCGATCTCATGAGAAAAGTTGAAATATTAAAATTGGACTAGTGAAATTTATCTAAATTGTAGGTAAAATTAAAGTAGATTAATTTCAATATGATTGCAAAGGTTAAAACAAATTTAAAGCAAAAAGAAATGACTAAGATTAATATTTAAATAAAGCAAATTTAACGAGTTTGAATATTATGAAAAAATCTTTCCCCTTGCAAAGAGATAACAATATATGTAAGATTTGAATGACTAAAAATAAGATGATGTATTATGAAAAATGGGAGCATTCCTATTCTTTACTCCCTCCCAGTGCTAGCAAAGAACATTGGGTAAGCTTGTGTAGTAGTGCTGAGTAGGACCTACTAGAAACTCTTACAATCCAGATTACCCAGTGTGCCCTCTCTATAGGACCTACTAGGAACCCTTACGATTCAAACTCTAAATTAAATTGATAAAAAGGATCTGGTTTGTCACTCTAGAAACTTCAATTCTACTCCCATCAAAACTTATCTCTCTATCTATATTCACTCCCCCTTAGGAAATCACAATTGCTCAACCCAGAATGAAGTGTCACACTAACTAGTTGGATGAAATTATAGCCATCCCAAGTCTTTATGTTTCTCAATGAATTTTAACTTCACAAGTGGCCAATTTGTAAAGTTAATGAAGAAACGGTGAAAATGTCATCAAAATTTTTTAAAGTAAAAAAGAAATCTTTAAATCATTCTCATCCCATAAGATTAATTCCCAATTGTAAAAAGAAAGAAAAAGAAACTACTCAAAATTCATGGAGAATTAAAAAAAAACACATAATTTGTATAGAAATCCAAATCTTAGAAACAAAAACTTAAACACAAATACAAAATACCTTATGTCTTCTCCCCAACACAATTCTGGAGTCTCCTTAAAGATTTCTCCAAACTCTTACTTAAAAGCACAAAACACATTTAAAATCACACTGAAACAAAAGGGTAGAACTACCTAAAGCCTTCAAATTTTTCCCAAAAGTCATCTTTTTCATCCCAATTTTGTCTTTTTTTAATAAATCTCTAAAAAAAACCAAGGGTTGCTTTAAACACCCCTTCAAAATTCAACCAAATTCATTGAATCTTCTAGAAGAGTAGTTAATGGTGCTATAGCACCAGTCTGGGCGCTATAGGGCCAGTCTGGGAGCTATAGCACCCATTAAGCATGTCTGTGGCACTATAGTGCCAAGTGGTGGCACTATGGCGCCATATAAAGTGCNCTACAAAATACCTTATGTCTTCTCCCCAACACAATTTTGGAGTCTCCTTAAAGATTTCTCCAAACTCTTACTTAAAAGCACAAAACACACTTAAAATCACACTTAAAAAAAAAGGTAGAACTACCTAAAGCCTTCAAATTTTTCCCAAAAGTCATCTTTTTCATCCCAATTTTTTCTTTTTTAATAAATCTCTAAAAAAACAAGGGTTGCTTTAAACACCCCGTCAAAATTCAACCAAATTCATTGAATCTTCTAGAAGAGTAGTTAATGGCGCTATAGCACCAATCTGAGTGTTGTAGGGCCATTCTGGGAGCTATAGCACCCATTAAGCCTGTCTGTGGGGCTATAGTGCCAAGTGGTGGCGCTATGGCGCCATATAAAGTGTTATATTTTTACTCATTTTTCCTTCATTTTCTCTAAATGTCCACTCCATGTGTCCAAAATCAAAAACATACAAAATATCTTTCTTTAAACTGTAATACCACTAAAAACATGCATAAAATGATTGTAAAATAAGCACTAAAAATATGTAATTTTAAGGTGGATCATTCACCCAAACGTAAATATTACTTGTCCTCAAGTAACTTCNAAAATATGTAATTTTAAGGTGGATCATTCACCCAAACGTAAATGTTACTTGTCCTCAAGTAACTTCTTTATATTATATAAAAATTATAATTTGTGGAAGTGAGTTTAACTTAGAGATTTCTATAGTTTTTGTTTTATAAATGTGATAGTGAAATTTTAGAAAAACTTTTAATAACTCAAGTTAAAACTAAAATGTAAGAATATTTAGTAGTCAAGTCTAAGAGTTTTGATTTTCTATTTATTTCAATGATAGTTGTAATTGTGTCATATTTTGAATGCTTAGAAGTATTATAGTAAAAGAATTTCATAAGAACTTTATTAGTAAGGATACTAATACTTTAAGCCATAATTTATAAATATAATTAAGTTTTTTTCTTTAAGATGATTCAAGTAGAGCCAATTTTTTATTAGGCTTCTCCTCAAGCTTCTCCACATATTTTTCATTTTTGCTTTTTCCTTTTCTTTTGATTTTTCTTTTTCTTTTTCTCTTTAGGATCTCTTTCAATCCTTTCTTTTTCCTTTCATGTCATGTGAGGATTACTATATCTGGATAACCTTTAATGATTTTGAACCCCACCATCTTTTTCTTAAAGTTGAAAAAANAAGAACTTTATTAGTAAGGATACTAATACTTTAAGCCTTAATTTATAAATGTAATTAAGTTTTTTTCTTTAAGATGATTCAAGTAGAGCCAATTTTTTATTAGGCATCTCCTCAAGCTTCTCCACATATTTTTCATTTTTCCTTTTTCCTTTTCTTTTGATTTTTCTTTTTCTTTTTCTCTTTAGGATCTCTTTCAATCCTTTCTTTTTCCTTTCATGTCATGTGAGGATTACTATATTTGGATAACCTTTAATGATTTCGAACTCCACCATCTTTTTCTTAAAGTTGAAAAATTTTTCATGTTTCCTTATTTTGATGAAATTGTTTTAGCCTTANAAGGACTTTATTAGTAAGGATACTAATACTTTAAGCCTTAATTTATAAATGTAATTAAGTTTTTTTCTTTAACATGATTCAAGTAGAGCCAATTGTTTATTAGGCATCTCTTCAAGCTTCTCCACATATTTTTCATTTTTGCTTTTTCCTTTTCTTTTGAATCTTCTTTTTCTTTTTCTCTTTAGGATCTCTTTCAATTCTTTCTTTTTTCCTTTCATGTCATGTGAGGATTACTATATCTGGATAACCTTTAATGATTTTGAACTCCACCATCTTTTTCTTAAAGTTGAAAATTTTTCATGTTTCCTTATTTTGATGAAATTGTTTTAGCCTTGAAAAAGATCTTTCATAAAGTCTCAATTCCTTCTTTTTAAAAAAAATATCTAAGTTTCTTAATATTTTCAAAAATAAAATTTTCTTTACTTTAAATAGTAAAATTATAATCTTATATTCTTTTACTAAAAATCTTAACTCTAGATCTAACATTTATTATTAAAGAACTTTAACTTCACTTTTCTATAAAATTTATAAAATTCAAAATATAGATATCTAAAGTTAACCTAGCATACCACATATTATGTTAATTTTTTTTTCTTAAAATATAGTTCTCTTAGGACAAATAAAGTTTAGTTTTCAAAAGTTTTTTTTTCTTTCCCCTCCAAACTTAAATTTTTAATTAGCAAGATAGTTCATGGAGAAAGAATATCATAAAGTTTAAAACAAGAGAATAGTACAGCTACAAGTAATAAAGACAAGTGAAACTAACTTGTCTAACTGAAATAAAAGACTATTCTAGCATTTAAACAGAAGGTAATCAATAAAAAAAAAGTTTAACAATATAGTTCAATAGACATAAATTTACTAGTTCAATACAAATGCAAACTTAAACATTAAATATAAAAAATTTAACAAGTAAACAACAACAAACTAACTACGGGAAATCTAAACATAAAAGCAAAACACAAAAAAAAATTAACAAACAAAACTACACATCATCTTCACCTTCATCACTATATTCGTCGTCATCACCAAAATTTAAATCCTCCTCCATATCATCAAGACTAAAAGGTGTATATTTGGGGCAAGTAGGAAATATTACAGTATGGTCACCCCTGAGAATTTTTCCATCGCCTCAAGATAAACAATATCAAAATCAACTCTTTTTTGCATATACTCATCATTATAATAGAGATGGGCTTCTAAAATTTTTGGTTGATTCAGCAATGTTAATATATCTCCTTGTTGGATAAATAATTGCTCCATTAAAGTATCAAGTAAAGTAGTACCGGAGTAGAAGGTTTAGAAGTTGAAGTTGAAGATGAATTTGAAGGAATATCTGAGCCTCTACTTCTAAATCTTACTCTAGTATGCTTTCCACACATCTCCAAATTTGTTTTCCCAATAGGTTTACGAGATGGTAAAACTTCTTCCCAAGTCTCATATTTCACTCCTAATTCAACACACATGGTCGTAATAAGAGCAGGAAAACCCATACCTCCAGTAGTTCCTCCTCTTAAGGAAATACACATATTCTTGTAAATCAAAAAGACAATGTCAATTGGTTGGTTTATCTGAATGCAATAATTCAATGTAGCTCTTTCTCGGGTTACCTCACTAAAGTGATTAGTATGAAGCAATCTACCAGGAAAAAAACTGTGTCATGTACGAGAATGAACATTAAGCTTCGAGAAAGAAAAGCTTACTCGACGTCCTAATTAATAGGTTATAACCATGGCTCAAGTAGGAGACTGTTGGAATAATTAAGTTGCCCATATACAATTATAATTATATATTATATGATAACTTATTTGTCCTAAGCTTATAAAATTTGCAATCAAATAAATATTTAACATTTGGCTTGTGTGACATCTTAATATATTAATATTTATATGGAGTTAACNAGAGCAGGAAAACCCATACCTCCAGTAGTTCCTCCTCTTAAGGAAATACACATATTCTTGTAAATCAAAAAGCCTCAATTGGTTGGTTTATCTGAATGCAATAATTCAATGTAGCTCTTTCTCGAGTTACCTCACTAAAGTGATTAGTATGAAGCAATCTACCAGGAACAAAACAGTGTCATGTACGAGAATGAACATTAAGCTTCAAGAAAGAAAAGTTTACCCGACATCCTCATTAATAGGTTATAACCATGGCCCAAGTAGGAGACTGTTGGAATAATTAAGTGTGCCCATATAAAATAATAATTATATATTATATGATAACTTATTTGTCCTAAGCTTATAAAATTTGCAATCAAATAAATATTTAATATTTGGCTTGTGTGACATCTTAATATAGTAATATTTATATGGAGTTAATATTGTGTAGAGACTAGGTATTTATTTAATTTTTAATGCTGGGCTAAAATGAAATATATGCCCTCAATTATAAATAGGGTTATGGTCCTTAGTCTAAGGCGTCAGTTCTCACCTTACTAACATCTTATCTTGAGTGACAATAAAAATCTCTCATCTTCCGAGAATGCTACTTTAGACGTGGAAGACCGATAATCTCATATTTGTCATTCAATCAAGTCAAGTTTGCTTCTGACAAGATTTTTTTATGATTTGACAGTTCTCACCTTACTAACATCTTATCTTGAGTGACAATAAAAATCTCTCATCTTCCGAGAATGCTACTTTAGAGGTAGAAGATCGATAATCTCATATCTGTCATTCAATGAAGTCAAGTTTGCTTCTGATAATATTTTTTTATGATTTGACATGACATCCGAGTGTGATGAAATATTTTCATCTCTTTTACTTCCTACATACTTTTCTAATCGTTTGTTCTTTCAAGTATTTCTTAAGATAATAACAGGCATAATTGCACAAAATTTTTTCTAACCTAATTCACACTAAATTATCTTTGGAATTATCTGNCGAGAATGCTACTTTAGACGTGGAAGACCGATAATCTCATATTTGTCATTCAATCAAGTCAAGTTTGCTTCTAAAAATATTTTCTTATGATTTGACAGTTCTCACCTTACTAACATCTTATCTTAAGTGACAATAAAAATCTCTTATCTTACGAGAATGCTACTTTAGACGTGGAAGATCGATAATCTCATATTTGTCATTCAATGAAGTCAAGTTTGCTTCTGACAAGATTTTTTTATGATTTGACATGACATCCGAGTGTGATGAAATATTTTCATCTCTTTTACTTCCTACATACTTTTCTAATCGTTTGTTCTTTCAAGTATTTCTTAAAATAATAACACGCATAATTGCACAAAATTTTCTCTAACCTAATTCACACTAAATTATCTTTGGAACTATCTAAATATTTAACACAAACTTAAGCTTGTTAGATTAATAGTTTAGGTGCTCACAAATACAATTTAGGATGAGTTAATATTGTTGGCTAATATTAGTGCAAGGATAAATTTAACATGAGTTAATATTATTGGCTAAAATCAATGCGTGTCTAAGCTAAGATACTTTAGGTAAAGGTTGAACTCATACATCATAACAAAAAATATTTGAGACATATTCATAAAGAAAGAAGATAATGACCTGATTAGCTCAACTTAGCACAAATGAAATGAAGATCAACTTTGACAAGAAAAATGACGTTTTTCTACTCTTAATGTTTTTAGTCATGTTAAGCTATATTTTTAGTTTTTGTGGGTATAAAGCCATAACCAACTATGATCAAGACTTGAAAGTTTATTAAGTAAAGCATTAAATAAAATTTGAACAATTTGATTTTACCGTACTTGATCATCCTCAATCATATTGACTGATTAATTTTTAATTTCAAATTACATATATCAAACCAAATTAATAGGAGATATAACGAAAAAAATTAAAGTTTATTTGATTTTTAAGCTGATTATGTTATAGACAGTCATGAGATCGTATAATATGCTTTCTAATATCAATAAAGACAATCAATTACTATATGTATATGTATGTATATATATAGAACTAATTAATTACATGATAATATTGATGGCTAGTATTATCNAAGAAAGAAGATAATGACCTGATTAGCTCAACTTAGCACAAATGAAATGAAGATCAACTTTGACAAGAAAAACGACGTTTTTCTACTCTTAATTTTTTTAGTCATGTTAAGCTATGTTTTTTGTTTTAGTGGGTATCAAGCTATAACCAACTACGATCAGACCTGAAAATTTATTAAATAAAGCAGTAAATAAAAATTGAACAATTTGATTTGACCGTACTTGGTGATCATCAATCATATTGTATGATTAAAACTATAACATAATAGACAGTCATGAGATCGTATAATATGCTTTCTTATATCAATAAAGACAATCAATTAATGTATGTATATATATGTATATATATAGAACTAATTAATTACATGATAATATTGATAGCTAGTACNTTTAGCCTTAAAAAAGATCTTTCATAAAGTCTCAATTCCTTCTTTTTAAAACAAATATCTAAGATTCTTAATATTTTCAAAAATAAAATTTTCTTTACTTTAAATAGTAAAAATTATAATCTTATATTCTTTTACTAAAAATCTTAACTCTAGATCTAACATTTATTATTAAAGAACTTTAACTTCACTTTTCTATAAAATTTATAAAATTCAAAATATAGATATCTAAAGTTAACCTAGCATACCACATATTATGTTAATTTTTTTTCTTAAAATATAGTTCTCTGAGGACAAATAAAGTTTAGTTTTCAAAAAGTTTTTTTTTCTTTCCCCTCCAAACTTAAATTTTTAATTAACAAGATAGTTCATGAAGAAAGAATAATCATAAAGTTTATAACAAGAGAATAGTACAACTACAAGTAATAAAGACAAGTGAAACTAACTTGTCTAACGGAAATAAAAGACTATTCTAGCATTTAAACAGAAGGTAATCAATAAAAAAAAAAGTTTAACAATATAGTTCAATAGACATAAATTTACTAGTTCAATACAAATGCAAACTTAAACATTAAATATAAAAAATTTAACAAGTAAACAACAACAAACTAACCACAGGAAATCTAAACATAAAAGCAAAACACATAAAAAAAAATTAACAAACAAAACTACACATCATCTTCACCTTCATCACTATATTCATCATCATCACCAAAATTTAAATCCTCCTCCATACCATCAAGACTAAAAGGTGTATATTTGGGGCAAGTAGGAAATACTACAGTATGGTCACCCCTAAGAATTTTTCCATCGCCTCAAGATAAACAATATCAAAATCAACTCTCTTCTGCATATACTCGTCATTATAATAGAGATGGGCTTCTAAAATTTTTTGTTGATTCGGTAATGTTAATATATTTCCTTGTTGGATAAATAATTGCTCCATTATAGTATCAAGTAAAGCAGTACCGGAAGTAGAAGGTTTAGAAGTTGAAGTTGAAGTTGAAGCTGNCTTTTACTAAAAATCTTAACTCTAGATCTAACATTTATTATTAAAGAACTTTAACTTCAGTTTTCTATAAAATTTATAAAATTCAAAATATAAATATCTAAAGTTAACCTAGCATACCACATATTATGTTAATTATTTTTCTTAAAATATAGTTCTCTGAGGACAAATAAAGTTTAGTTTTCAAAAAGTTTTTTTTTTCTTTCTCCTCCAAACTTAAATTTTTAATTAACAAGATAGTTCATGAAGAAAGAATAATCATAAAGTTTAAAACAAGAGAATAGTACAACTACAAGTAATAAAGACAAGTGAAACTAACTTGTCTAATGAAAATAAAAGACTATTCTGGCATTTAAACAGAAGGTAATCAATAAAAAAAAGTTTAACAATATAGTTCAATAGACATAAATTTACTAGTTCAATACAAATGCAAACTTAAACATTAAATATAAAAAATTTAACAAGTAAACAACAACAAACTAACAACAGGAAATCTAAACATAAAAGCAAAACACATAAAAAAAATTAACAAAAAAAAACTACACATCATCTTCACCTTCATCACTATATTCTTCATCATCACCAAAATTTAAATCCTCCTCCATATCATCAAGACTAAAAGGTGTATATTTGGGGCAAGTAGAAAATACTACAGTATGGTCACCCCTAAGAATTTTTCCATCGCCTCAAGATAAACAATATCAAAATCAACTCTCTTCTGCATATACTCGTCATTATAATAGAGATGGGCTTCTAAAATTTTTTGTTGATTCGGTAATGTTAATATATTTCCTTGTTGGATAAATAATGGCTCCATTATAGTATCAAGTAAAGTAGTACCGGAAGTAGAAGGTTTAGAAGTTGAAGTTGAAGCTAAATTTGAAGGAATATCTGAGCTTCTACTTCTAGATCTTACTCTAGTATGCTTTCCACACATCTCCAAATTTGTTTTCCCAATAGGTTTACGAGATGGTAAAACTTCTTCCCAAGTCTCATATTTCACTCCTAATTCAACACACATGGTCGTAATAAGAGCAGGAAAACCCATACCTCAAGTAGTTCCTCCTCTTAAGCTAATACACATATTCTTGTAAATCAAAAAGCCTGAATTGGTTGGTTTATCTGAATGCAATAATTCAATGTAGCTCTTTCTCGGGTTACCTCACTAAAGTGATTAGTATGAAGCAATCTACCAGGAACAAAACAGTGTCATGTACGAGAATGAACATTAAGCTTCGAGAAAGAAAAGTTTACCCGACATCCTAATTAATAGGTTATAACCATGGCCCAAGTAGGAGACTGTTGGAATAATTAAGTGTGCTTATATAAAATAATAATTATATATTATATGACAACTTATTTGTCCTAAGCTTATAAAATTTGCAATCAAATAAATATTTAATATTTGGCTTGTGTGCATCTTAATATAGTAATATTTATATGGAGTTAATATTGAGACTAGGTATTTATTTAATTTTTAATGTTGGGCTAAAATGAAATATATGCCCTCAATTATAAATAGAATTATGGTCCTTAGTCTAAGGCGTCAGTTCTCACCTTACTAACATCTTATCTTGAGTGACAATAAAAATCTCTCATCTTCCGAGAATGCTACTTTAGACGTGGAAGACCGATAATCTCATATTTGTCATTCAATCAAGTCAAGTTTGCTTCTGACAATATTTTTTTATGATTTGACATGACATCCGAGTGTGATGAAATATTTTCATCTCTTTTACTTCCTACATACTTTTCTAATCGTTTGTTCTTTCAAGTATTTCTTAAAATAATAACAGGCATAATTGCACAAAAATTTTTCTAACCTATTTCACACTAAATTATCTTTGGAACTATCTAAATATTTAACACAAACTTAAGCTTGATAGATTAATAGTTTAGGTGGTTTCAAATACAATTTAGGATGAGTTAATATTGTTGGCTAATATTAGTGCAAGGATAAATTTAACATGAGTTAATATTATTGGCTAAAATCAATGCGTGTCTAAGCTAAGATACTTTAGGTAAAGGTTGAACTCATACATCATAATAAAAAATATTNTATATATATATATGATTGTAACAAAGGCCACACTTTCTTTTGATAAATATAACAAAATGCTATAAGTATTTAGACACATAAAACCCAAACATAAAAAAAATAGATAAAAACGATGGTATGCTACTTCGATAATACTCAGCTTCTCATTAATTAATTAAAATTTCAAAAATTTTCAATACATTTAATAAAATAAAAGCTGATGAGAATCAGAACTTGTCTGCACAATGTGCTAAATAAAAACTGTCTTTATTTAAACCCTATTCGAACATAGATCAAACATTTTGCTCAAATATAATTCCAATTCTAGTCGAACAAGGCTTGAATGGATATATAATCTGAACAAATCATATTTGTGGTGGGCTTTAAACAATGACGGTGAAAATCACAAAGTTTTCATGATAAATGAAGTTTTGGCAAATTTCTTCAAAAAGAAGAGACAAAAAAAAGTGACCAAATCGAATTAATTTCAGCAGACAAACACGCGTAGGAATATTTAAATATTGATCAGTGCCACATAGCAATGGCCACAATAAATGGCAAGATATAGAAAAAGAGGTCATTTACATGCATAGCACTAAATTCTTATGCATTTACATGTCTAAACCTCTAAGCTTTACATTTTATATTTGTAACATCCAAATCTTTCATGTCACACCAAAAAATACCACCATTTAAGTTAAGAAAATAATAAAATAAACCTTCTCATGCATAGGGAGGCATGTCCGTAAAAATTGAAATGTAGGTGTTACACATGCATATACATAAGAATCGAGTGGTTTGGATGTAAATCCTAAAAGAGGATGCTCATAGTTTTGATATCGGATTATGGACAGCATGCTCGATGAGTTCCCTCCGAAGGATCTTCCCGGCAGGAGATTTTGGTATCGCATCGATGAATTCAACCCTTCGAATTTTCTTGTATGGGGCAACCTATACAAAAATAATAAAAAAAACCTCCTTATACAAAGCACAAATTAACCAAAAGGCCAAGTTTACGGACAACATCTAATCTTCAAAAATAACAGAATAATAACATCAAGTCACCGTCAACATTAACACACAATTTACTGATATCAAAGAGAAGGCATTAATACACCTACTGATAATTCAGATGTGTGAATTAATCATAATTTGTAAGATTATATATTGAACAATTATATGTTGAAAAATTCTGATTTATAAACTTTATGAAGGCCTTTTGGGGTTATGATATTAGGTCAAAATGCCTATGTTATTAGGTTTTTTATTCGCTAAAGACTGTCAGAACATTACACTATTTACCATTAACTATAAAAAAAAATCATCCCAACTTTTATCTTCACATTAGAGATCTACGAGAAGGCAAAAAAAAAAACTTCTTCAGGGATAAGATAGCATGTAAATATTTCATTTCACCCAACACTAACAGCAAAATCCAATGGTCCTGATTTTCAATGGCAGAGACGTAGATGCAATTTGTTTTGATAAAATAATACATATTAAGAAGAGGGAATGGTTGTGTGTGTACGTGCAATAAATTTACAGATACCTGCTTCCTAACGAAATCCATGACTGCCGCAGAGCTAATAGTGCTTCCCGGTCGCCTGACAATAAATGCCATTGGTATCTCCCCCGCATCTTCATCAGGATACCTGTTTAGGTCAGAGGAAACAACAAAGAAAATCAATTAGGTGCATCCTGCATTACCTATTTTCGGAATAAGAATAAACAAAATCTAAGCAGCCAAAAAAGAGTTCAAAATAGGAGCAGTTCCAACAAAAAGAAAGGAAAAATTGCTCCAGTTAATTATAAAAACTCAGTGCCCAAATAAAAAAATAATAATAATAATAATAATAATAAAATAGAGAAATTTGGTCGCTTTGCCCAGGACTAAGACCAGAGGAATTTACACAAAATCTGACAAAAACAGTACAGCAAGCTCTAGCTAGAGTAAAAGAATGCTCAGTTGAATATGGTAATCCTTACCCACACAAAATTGCAACTGAACCATACCGCTAGTTCTCGTTACTAGCATGAAAAAACCAACAGCTTAGGGAGGTTCCTTATTAAAATTTCTTATCTTCAATACAGCCCAAATGACCTATTTATAGGCCCAACAAGTGAATAAACTAAAAATAAACTAAGCCTAACACTAACCCAAAATTATCAGGTAAAAGGTAAAATAAAACCCAACACAAAACACGAATTAAAATAAAGTCCCTGCGCCATCCTAGTCCTTGATGTGTAAGGTTAGGTTTTTGTCGAATAGATATAGCAACCAAGAGCAAAGCTACAGTGGAGGCACTAGGTCTGGCCAGCACACTGATATAACTTTATATTCCTTTTTTTTTTTAATAACACCTTATATTAGCCCAGCTACCGAGTACCCACTTCTGGCAGCATGCCATCTGACAGAGTAGTGCAGTGGCTTGATCCTTGGAAGATCTAACCACTAAAATTATTAGGAGCTTTGTACAAAGACACGTATGTTGGGCCTTCACTCACACTGACGTAAGACAAATGAAGAAGCTCCTCTGAGTTGTTCCTGACTTTCTGCAGCACCTATCAGAGTCTACATAAAACAACTGATTAACGTAGTTTTTTTCACACTTGTTTTCATAGGCAACTGAATTAATAGTTTTCTACCTCTTTCAGTGGCCTTTTTTTTTCATGCTTGATGCTTCTTTGAGTTATATAGCTAGATTTCTAATGCATGCATCTTACTCATAAATTTATTTTGTTATTCCTGAATTTATTATTTTAAACAGTTACCACATGTTTTATAATTGAGTGAATTCTCCCATGGGTCTAGAGGATCGTTTTTTGGATTCATAATAATATGTTATCACATTTGTATTGTTGCTTCTTATTGACAATCTGGTCCACAGATATTTATGCTATCCATTTTCACAAAGAAAATTAAAAATGAAAAAGAAATCAATATCTTGTATGTTTCAATAATCTATTTTTTCTTATGCTCTTTCTCTACTGCCTTATATTGGGGCAAGATGTCTCATAGCCTTTTTTATCATAAAAGTTGATGAAATTTACTTGTTCCTTGTAATCTTTGTTTAAGCCATATAGAGAAATTTTTAGGCATTAATTGACTTTTTATAGAATATTTTTCTTGGGTATGATTGAATACAAATTTGATTATCACGGTTAATAAAATATTTTTTAAAACCCGATTAAGCGCCAAATCCCAAACCTAGTTTAATGGGGGCATTTAAAGTTTTTGGAACTTTTTAGTTGAATACTAGCTTCGGTCACTATTTTGTTTTATGAAATTTTCAAAACCGCCATGTCCCAAACCTAGATTAATAAAGAATTAAAAATATTTCTCAAATCATTAATTTACGTCCCCACTAAAAAAAATTCCTGGACACCGCCCCTAAGAAGTGATGTCTTCTGGTGGGCTCATATCATTTCTTCATCATTTGAAATTGACCTTGTCCTCAAGCTCATAAGTTGGGTAGGCATGTACAAATCTTGAGTACAAAACCCAAGAGGCGTCTTCAGATTGTTGTCTTTCCCATTGAACCAATAATTGTAGGAGTAGCTTTTTTTTTTTTTAGTATGCTGATCGGGTGTCACTCAAATGCATCTGTGGATAAGAATTAGGATGAAATAAAATATTTCTATAATAAGGCTTCAATAATGAAACATGAAAAGATAGATGAATACATACGATCAATGACCAATATAATTTATAAAGAACACTGCTAATTTGCTAAGCACCAAGAAATGTCCAAAGTAGGGCTTAGTAAGTTTGGAGTAATGTTGCTAGATAATAGAGACTTTGTAAGTGAACCAAGACATGATCTCTTGAAAAGTTACTTCCCGTCTTTTTTTATCAACGGGTTATCTCATATGATTGTGTGGCATAGAGATTGAGACTAAACTACTAAAGAATTTTATTACAGTTTTGTAATGTTGTTTTTATATCTTCTACAGAAGTACAACTATCTTTTAAAACAAATGTGGTTGTTGGGCATTCATAGAATATTTGAAATGAAGAATACTTTGATGAAAACTGTAAAGATGTATTATAAGATAATTCAACCAAGGGCAAAAAAGTTACCAATGGCAAAGATTTTTCCATGGCGAATCATCAAATATATTGTTCAATCATACAATTTGTCACTTATGTCTATCAATTCGTTTGAGGATAATAGGAGTTGCCAAAATTCAATTGCGTCACTGAAACAAAATAACTATTTCCAAATTGTGTTAAGAAAAATAGGGTGACAATAATTCACAATAGATTTTGGGAATCCATGAAGGCAAACGACAAATGAAAGCTCTACTCATTTTACGTTTGGGAAATTCAGCAATAGTTGTAAAGATCTAGTTGGTTGTCGTGTTCTGATTTTACATGTTAGCAGATTAGGTTAGTTTTGACGAACAACTTAATATCATCTTTTATTTGATACTAGTAAAAATATCACGACCCGACCCAGGAGTTGGAATTAACCAAGACAGATGATCAGACGGTGGGAAGAAAATTTGTTATATTCATTCTCTATACATAATATTTAACAAATAAAAGAGCAACTAATAGAATTAAAATAAAACGGTATAATTAAATTTACCTCATACAGGTTGTCCACGCCTTCTATAATTTTTTTTTTCTCATCTATCGTTCATCTAATAATCAATTAAATTAACTTAAAAAGATAGTTTTAAAATAACAATAAGCTAAACAATGTTGGTGAACACTCGCACTCCTAAACTACAGTAATACAAGAGAAAATAAAGTAATATGTATGTCAGTTAAGATTTTAATAAACAAATATAAATATTTAATGTTATTCAATGAATCTCATTATATCAATAACATATCTATATCATTTTATACATGAACACCCGGCATAGGAGCACTTTTTTAAAATTAAACCATTTAAAGTACTTCAATATCAAAATTATTTTGCATTTATGTTTACAAGTATCTTAGCGTTCCCCTGTTAATACCATAAAAATGTGACTTGATCATAATAAGTAAATATATACATATCCTTCATGAGTTCATCACATTCAATTCAATATATATATACAACATTCATCAAGGCAATCATAGTAAGTAGCTACAAATATTCATAACAATATAACCAATAAATAAAACACATACGTCAAAATAAAACTTGTACAATTATCATGAAATACTAATACAAAACATTTGAGAAGAACCATAAAATTATCATAGATTAAAAATATGTGTAATTACCTCGATGACAATTAATTTATTTTTAATTTAGCCTTAATCACGATTTTTCTAAAATTGATGCCTATAATAAATGTGATACTCATATTATGAGAATTTGATTTATTCATAGTATTTTAATTAACTATTAACTTTAACTTATTTAAGAGTTACGTTTTTCATTTTTTTACATTAAAAAACCTAATTAGCTTTATTTTTGCTATAAAAATTCATTAATTAAATCATAATATAAACCTAAATTTTCTTTACCGATCGGGATAATCTTTCTCCGCTAGCTCGCGCACATTGTCCCCTTCCATGCCCCTCCAAACTAAATTTCTAACCAAAAGACCTAATTTAATAAAATTTTCTATTAACGTTACAATATATATATGATACTGGAGTTAACCCAAATCATAATAGAAAATAAAATTATTATTGTTGAAATTCATAAGGTTACAACAAAGACTCGTTAAAACAGAAAATAAATGACAAACAAACACAAACACAGCCTTTGTCAAGAACGAGTGCAATGGCTGACAATTGGCCAGCAAGTGGGAGGGCTGGTTTGGGCTAACAATAGTAACTGGTTGTACTGGAGGGAGCTACGGCATCAGATGGAGGAGAGACATAGTGTTAATGCAACAAGGATTACGACATAATGGGTGAAGGCAGAAGGTTGGGGGCATGGAGGGGTGGGTTGTTGGAAGGAGGACATGATATGGGAAGGGGCACAGGGCTTGACAGGTGGAAAAAGGGCAGGAAACGGAAAGGGTAGATATAGGAAGACTATTCATGGACGGGCTTGTAAGAGAGAACAACAGTATTTTAACGTATTTAGCAATACCAGGAGATGTTGGGGGATATACAGGGTGGGTATTGGTGACCGATAAAGCCCTCAAATGGAAAAAGAGAACATCAACGACTATCCCAATAGAAATCACGCACAAAAACTCCAAAAAATTAAACCTTAACAAGCATAACATAACATATATATAATAGTGGATAAATACAGTGGAGAGAGGGGGAGCGGGTCAATATATATATATATAT